>JAUZTB010000083.1:10792710-10802993 GCA_034780895.1 Rhynchobatus australiae | reverse complement strand
ACTGTTATTGTTTTTACCTGTACTACATCAATGCACTCTGTACTGACTCATTGTAACTGCACTGTGTAATGAATTGATCTGTACGATCAGTTTGTAAGACAAGCTTTTCACTGTACCTCGGTACAAATGACAATAATAAACCCATACCAATACTTCCTAAAGTTAGGTAAAGAATTAGAGTGGAATTGAATGTAAAAGTAGGGAGGTTATTCTTCCAATTGTATAGGGTACTTAAGGAAGGGTGTAAAACCATAGGAAGCAGTTCAGAGAAGGTTTACTGGATTAATTCCCAGAATGGGAATATCTTGTGAGGAAAAACTGAACTGGCAAGGCTTGTAACCAAGTTCTGACAAATGAGAGGCGATGACTGAAATGTACAAGATCCTGAGGGGTCTTGTCAGGGTAAATGTGAAACAGATGTTCCCTCTCGAGAAAGTCGTGAATCAAGGGTCACTCTTAATAAAGTGTTGTCCACTTAAGACAGATGAACCTTTTTTTTTAAAATGAGAATCGTGGGTCTTTGGAACTCTCTTCCTCAAAAACAACGGAAGCAGTATTTGAATTAGAACAGTTAAATTGATACTTGACAGTAAGGATAGTGAAAGGTTACCAGGATGGTTGGAATGTGGAGTTGAGATCACAGTCATATCAGCCATGATCTTATTGAATGGTGACGCAGGATCAAGGTGGCTGAGTGGGATGCTGCTGCTCTTAACCTTTATGTTTATCTGGATATAATAGTACGGATACTGCCAAACTACTGTGTTTTTTTTGCCCTGAGTTCATTGTTTCTTCTTTAACTTTAACCAAGTATAACCAATGGTTCTTGTGCATAAGTACACTTTCAGGCTGTAACCGTAAGGAAGGGAAAACACTAGTGCCTATATACAGCTAAGTAATTTTTAGGAAGTAACAGAGTACCTTGATCCAAAAGTGGAGGAAACAAGAGCACTAATAAGAATTGAAACAGCAACAGATGTCATATGATTGAACCTTCAGGAATATAGCCAGTCACTGTAGACAAAACAACAAATGACATTCAGAAGTGGATAAGCTACTAATCTCAATGTTTTCCAAGAATTTGCTCTACGCAAATTGACTGTTGTGTGTCCCTGTGTTTTAGAGAAATTATAGTTCATTAAGGTGTTTTATGGTGATTGTTGGAGTGATGACAAATGCAAATAATCATTTACTCCTCTGCTTTTTCCCTGGAGGTATTTGTTTTCCAGCTTTGTGTGCTGCTTTTGACATATCATTATTTCATTTTTACAGATCATACATTGCAAACAGGGTCACAGATAAACTGACTCCTATTCACGATCTGATCTTCTGCTGCCGCTCAGGATCAGCAGCTGACACCCAGGCAATTGCAGATGCAGTGACTTATCAGCTCGGCTTCCACAGGTCTGTCTGATCAAATGTTATTCATGTGCAGTAGGAAATGAGACATTATTCGTTAGGATCTTCTGTGAAGATTTATTGATAAAGATTTTCAATTAGAGCGAAAGATCACCCTAACCTCCTGTACAAACTTGATCAGTATGGATTTTAGGCAATTTCCCTTCCATTCTTTAATCATTATGTAAAGGGTCAAGGAGTGTGATGCCCAGAATAGTTTCTGCTGAAAAATAGAGGAGCTTCCTCTGTATCCAACCTGTCCTCAGGCTCTCACTACCTGTTAGTGTTGTGTGCTTTCATGGAAGTTGTGGAGCCTGATGCTGTAGCACATTTTTTATTCCTTCACTTCACTTTCTTCACAGCATTGAACTTGATGAACTTCCGCTGGTGCAGACTGCTGCTAATTTGTTCAAAGACATGTGTTATAAATACCGGGAGGAGCTGATGGCTGGGATCATCGTCGCTGGGTGGGACAGAAGAAATGGTGGACAGGTAAAGATTTTAGGGATTTAAATTGTGAACCCAGTGCCTCACTGATTTCAAGAATTTTGTTTATGAGGCCTCAGTCTGATAGAATAGGAGAATAAAGTAATTTTTTTCCCTGAATCTCCATGTGACCATATTTAAGTTCCAAGGTCCTAGTTGTCGGTCCTTTTATGTTGGTTTCGCTTTCAGTTTGATTGGGAGTGCCTTCAGAACCCTTCTGTCCTACCTGCATTATTGATGCTGTCCCAGTTAAAATTACAGGTAAATGTGGAAAAGTATCTTCCTATTTTGTATTTTGGTGTCCATCCATCAAAGTCTTGATGGTACAATAGAAAATTCACAAGTTGACCTCCACAAGACCCTGAACTCTGCTTAGCCCATCTCAAGTAGTGAGCAGATCAAGAGAATGTTGCCTCTTGCCGAGTCACAGAACTTTGGTATTGCAGTCCAGTCTCGTTTCATTGCAGCAGTTCTTGATCGTTGACGTTCATTGGCTTCAGTCAGTGATAATTCTGCAGCTGACATATCAGCACAAAGTTGATCTTTCCTTTGCATGGGAAGAGCATTTCTATACCAGCCAAGGGTACTCTGCAGTGGGATAACATTAGGGCAAACACAGAGGTTTTAATTATGGATGAGTGTGCCCCTATTTGGAATTTGCAAGCTTCCTGATGATGTTTTAGGCACTTGTTTTTCATCTCATCTTCTCAATGTGGCTTTTATAAGAAAGAGTGTAGTTCAGGTTACTGTAAGAAAAATTGTAGTTACCTTGTGATGGGAAGCTAACAACTGAGGCCACATGCTGGGTGTGGGTCATTACCTTGGTAAACGTCTGAGATGATCCAGTCACTGAAAAATGAGGAGTTCAGGTCAGCATAGATCAGCATTGATCACGTTTAATGCCAGGTAGGCTTGAGAGGCCGGGTGTTTTCTTGTGTTCAATTTTTACCTCTCTCCTGTCATTGTCAGATGATATATGGTGAAGACAATCATTTGCCCAATGTAGAACCAGGATGATTTTCTTTCCATTGATGAGGTCCCATGTGGTAGGCTAGTACAGAAGATTAGATCACGTGGGATTCAGGGTGAGCTCGCCAATTAGATACAAAATTGGCTTGGTGGAAGGAGATTGAGGGTCGTAGTGGAGAGTTGTTATTCAGACTTGTGACCAGTGGTATGCTGCTGGGATCAGTGCTGGGCCTACTGTTATATGTCATCTATATTAACAATTTGGATGGCAATGTTGTTAACGTGATTAGTAAGTTTGCGGATGACACCAAAATTGGTTGTGTAGTGGACAGTGAAGGAGGTTATCTAAGATTACAACAGGATGAAGTGAGGAGGTGGCCAAGGAGTAGCAGATGGAAATTAACTCTGACATGTATGAGGTGTTGCATTTTGCTGTTAAACCATGAAATTGGAATTGTTTGTTATTGTACCGTGTACTGAGGTACAGTGAAAAGCTTGTCTTGCATACTATTCATACAGATCAATTCATTACACAGTCCATTGAAGCAGTACAAGGTAAAACAATGCTGAAGTCAGAATTAAGTGTACAGCTACAGAGAAAATGCAGTGCAGGTAGACGATAAAGGTGAAAGGTCGTAATGAGATAGATTGTGAGGTCAAGGGTACCAGGGAACCGTTCGATAGTCTTACAACGGCAGGATAGAAGCTGTCCTGGAGTCTGGTGGTATGTGCTTTCAGGCCTTTATATCTTCTGCCCGATGGGAGCTGGGGTGCTTTAGTGAGGCAGCAAGAAGTATAGACGTCATGGAGGTGGAGCTGGTTTCCGTGATGTGCTGAGCTGTGTCCACAACTTTCTGCGGTTTCTTGTGGTCACGGTCAGAGCAGTTGCCATACCAAGCTGTGATGCATCCAGACAGGATGCTTTCTGTGCTGCATCGATTAAAAATTGGTAAGTGGGGGCATGCCAAATTTCCTTAGCGTCCTGAGGAAATAGAGCCACTGGTGAGCTTTCTTGGCCGTGGTGTCTATGTAGTTGGACCAGGACAGGCTATTAGTGATGTTCACTAATTAGGGATTCCTAGGAACTTGGAAGCTCTCAACCCTCTCGACCTCAGCACTGTTGATTTAGACAGGAGCACGTGTACTGCCCCCCTTCCTGAAGTCAGTGACCAGCTCTCTTGTTTTGCTGACATTGAAGGAAATGTTGTTGTCATGACACCATGTTACTAAGCTCTCTATCTCCTTCCTGAAATCCAATTCATCATTATTTGAGATACGGCCCACTACAGTGATATCATCTGCAAACTTGTAGATGAGTTAGAGCAGAATCTGGCCCCGCAGTCACAAGAGTAGGGAGCTGAGGACGCAGCCTTATAGAACACCAGTGTTGAGAATAATCATGGTGGAGGTGTTGCTGCCTACCCTTACTGATTGCAGTTTGTTGGTCAGGATGTCAAGGATCCAGTTGCAGAGAGAGGTGCTGAGTCCCAGGTCTCAGAGTTTGACAATGAGTTTGCTTGGAATTAATGTAGGCAGAGCTGTAATCAATAAACAATAATCTAACATAGGTGTCTTTACTGTCCAGATGCTCCAGAGATGAATGTAGGGCCTGGGAGATGGTGACGCCGTAGACCTGTTTTCAGCAGTAGGCGAATTGCAGTGGGTCGAGGTTGTCTGGGAGGCTGGAGTTACTGTGTGCTGTGACCAGCCTCTTGAAGCTCTTCATGATGGTGGATGTCAGAGCCACCAGGCAGTAGTCATTAAGGCATGTTACCTTGTTTTTACAAACTGGGATGATAATGGTGGTCTTAAAGCAGGTGGGATCTTCAGGTTGAAGCAGGGAGAGTTTAAAAATGTCTGCAAATAACCCCAGCAGCTGATCTGCACAAGACAGGCATGTCATCCAGGTCCGATGCTACCATGGGTTCACTCTCTGGAAAACTGATATTGCATCTGCAGCAGTGACTATGGGTTCAGGTGCATTGGAGGCTGTCTGGGCAGGTGGTGACATACTAGTCCCCTTCCCTCAAAACATGTATAGAATTCATTCACATTGGGAAGGGATGCACTGTTGTCAGCAATGCTGCCCAACTTCGTTTTGTAGCCTGTTATAACATGTAAGCCCTGTCACAACTGACGGCTGTCTGGGACTCTATTTTGCACTGCTATTGCCTCTGATAGCTTTACGGAGGTCGTATCTTGATTTCTTGTATGGGTCAGGGTCACCTGATTTGAATGCTACAGTCCTGAACCTCAGTAGGGAGTGGATCTGCTGATTCATCCATGGTTATCAGTTTGGGAACTCCTTGATTGTCCTCTTTGGTACACAGTCCTCTACACACTTGCTGATAAAGTCCGTGACATACTCATCGAGGCTGGCAGCTGAGTCTTTGAATATGGACCAGTCTACCGACTCAAAGCAGTTGCATAGAAGCTTATCTATTTTCTCAGACCAGCATTGTACGACTTTCTGTACTGGCCATTTGGCATCTTTGATGGTTGTATAGCAATGGTCAAGAGTGTTTGGGCCTGGTGGGACAGGAGACATGCTGATGGTATTCTGGTAACGCACTCTTGAAGTTGGCCTGGTTGAAGTCACAAGCAATGAAGAGGGCTAAGGGTATCCCATTTCAAGGCTGTTGACCACAGAATATAGTTCATGAGTTCTGGCTTCACGTCTGTCTGGGGTGGAATGTAGACTGTTGTCAGGATAGCTGAAGTGAACTCCCCTGGCAGGGAGAATGAGCGACATTTCAGCGTTAGCATACACCAAGCTGGGTGAGCAGGAACTTGCCACATCATCATGTTCAGTCACCACAAGGTGTTGATTAAGAAGCAGACCCCTCAGCCTCTAAATTTGCCCGAGGATGCTGTAAGGTCCTCCGATGAATTGAGAAGCCCTTGGGTTGCATGGCACAGTCAGGGCAAGCAGGTGTCAGCCACGGTTCGGTGAGACATAGCGCACAGCAGTCCCTCAGTTCTCTTTGGTAGGTTAGTCTTGCCCTTGGTTCATCAACTTTGTTCTTGATGGCCTGGATGTTAACTAGTAGTATGCTAGGGAGGGGAGTCTTGAACCCACGCTGTTTCAGCATCACCTGCAGCCCAGCCTTCTTACCATGCTTTCAAGGTAAGCGGCTGCGTCTGGTCAGACTTGAAAGTCCTGGAATGAAGCCACCTGGACTGGAGGGTAAATAACTGCTTAAGGACAGACATGGAGTGGATTCAACTGGCCTGTGAGGCAAGTTGTTGTTCCCATACAGGTCTGAAGGTCCTGAAGAGGAGTGGGCTTCTAGGGGAGCCTCTGCAAAAGGAATTGGCCTTGGGTGCTCTGTAGGGTTGTGCTTCCAATCCAAAGGGGCTCGGGTGTCGGGACTTGCACAGTAAATGGTAGGGCCTTCAGAAGTGTTGTAGAACAGAGAGACCTAGGGGTTACAGGTACATAGTTCTCTGAAAGTGGCATAGGTAGACAGTGATGAAGAAGGCATTTGGCAGGCTGGCCTTCATTGGGCATTAAGTATAGGAGTTGGGTTGTCATGTTGCAACTACATATGTTGTTGGTGAGACCCACTTGGAGTATTGTGTGCAGTTAGAGTCATAGAGTGACACCGCATCAAAACAGGCCCTTTGGCCCAACTTATTCATGCTGACCATAGTGCCTACCAAGCTAGTCCCATTTACCCGCATCTGGATCATATCCCTCTAAGCCCCTCCTATCCACATACTTATATAAATGACTTTTGAGTGTTATTATTGTACCTGCCTCAACCACTTTCTCTGGCAGCTCACTCCATATAATGCACCACCCTCTGAGCAAAGAAGTTGTCCCTCAGGTCCCTTTTAAATCTTTCACCTCTCACCTTAAACCTATGTTATAGTCCTGATGAAGGATGTTACTAGGACCAGAGAGCTTGAGTTATAAGGATCGGCTGGGACTTTTTCCTTGGACCGAAGAAGGTTTGAGGGGTGTCATTATGGAGGTATATAAAATCATAGATAAACCTTGACCATCCACCTTATCGATGCTATGTCATGTAGAGGTGTCTAAAACTAGAGAATATAGATTTAAGGTGATGGGGGGGGGGGGGGGGAGGATTTAAAGTGGATCTNNNCTGAGGGGCAAATTTTTTGCACAGAGGGTAGTGGATATATGGAGCGAGCTGTCCGAGGTAGCTATAGAGGTACAATTACAATGATTAAAAGACATTTAGACAGGTACATGGATAGAAAAGGTTTGGATAGTTATGGGCCAAACGCAAGCAGATGGGATCAGTTCCTATACACATCTTGGTAAGGATGGACAAGTTGGGCCAAAGGGCCTTTTTCCATGCTGTATAACTCTTTGACTATTTAAGAAGGTCTGAATAAGCATAACAGGGCAATTTTAGCACAAGATCTTCAAAGAGGGTTGAGGCCGAACAGCTCGTCTTTTAGGACCAAGATAAGGATGTATTTCTTCATGTAGAAAGTAGCAAACATCTGGAGTTCACTACCACAGAAGGCTAAATTTATTTGAGAAGGAGATGCATAAATTCCTAGATGCAAAAGGAATTGAGGAATATTGGGAGAGTGTGGGATTGTGGTATTAAAATAGGAGGTCAGATATGATGGTGAATGACAGAATTGACTCAAATGGTTAAATGGCCTACTCTTGCTTCTGTTTTCTTTGTTTCTAAGTTTCTTTGGCCACAACAGACACAGTGGATTGAATGGTCACCAGTGCAGTGAATTTTCAGCAGTTGGTAAAGGTCTGAGGTACTTTGCATGATCCCACTCATGATTTGACTGAATGTTTTGGAGCATTGGAGAAGAATTAATGATGTTTATGATTCTAGGTATACACGGTCCCAATGGGTGGGATGATGGTGCGGCAGCCATTCTCAATTGGTGGCTCTGGAAGTACCTATATATATGGTTACGTTGACTCCACCTACAAACCCGGAATGACAAAAGAGGAGTGCTAGGACTTCACAGCAAATGGCAAGTATACACTGAGTGCTGAGTGCGGTATCTGATAAGTGGGAGGAGTTTAAAAGTGAGGTGGTAAAAGTTCAGAGTCAGCATTTCCCTGCAAGGATAAAAAGCAAAGATGGTAAGTTCAGGAAACTGGTTTAATCAGGAAAAAGGAAGAATCATATATCACAGTGCCTACCTGAGCTAGTTCCATTTGCCTGTTTGGCCCATATCCCTCTAAACCTCTCCCTGGATTCCATGCGATCTAACCTTCCAGAAAAGCTGACCATGTGGAACCATATCAAAGGGCTTACTGAAGTCCATGTTTAGTTGTCTTGGCAGAAATTGTTTGTGAAAAAGATTTTAGATAAGCTCTATTTAAATGGTACAGCACTCAGTGAATGGCAAGTTGTGTGTGGTGTCTCGACAAAAGTTAGTCCCTTAAGGAACAGCAAGTTTTTACTTTAATGCAGCCTGTGATTTAAAACTTCAATTTGTGTTTCAGCTATTACACTTGCGATGGATCGCGATGGTTCAAGTGGTGGGGTGATTCGTCTCGCAGCCATCACTCAGAAAGGAGTTGAACGCAAGGTTGTCTCGGGAAGCCAACTACCTTGCTTTGCTTCAGCTTGAAGATGGAGCAATTCAGCTCCGTCATTTTGCGTTGCACCCGAATAGTCCTGCTGCTGAAAAATGTAATTTCAAGACTCTGACTTGGCAGTGCATGGTGTTACTCAATGTTTCAGAGCGCGACTTGTAAAATGTCACAAATAAAATTGCGGAAATGACGAGATATTTTGACTGAAATCTGGTGCTTGTCTAGATTCACTTCATTGCAACGATCATGTACACCTTCAACCCTTTGTCTCCCAACTGTACCAACCACTCTTATGCTCTAAACAAAAAACTATCTGCCGGAGGAGCTCAGTGGGTCGAGCAGCATCTGTGGGAGGGAAACCCTGCATCAGGATTCGTCAATAATTCCTCTCCCCATCACCCCCAAATGCTGATTGACCCACTGAGCTCCTCCAGCAGTTTGTTTTTTGCTCCAGATTCCAGCCTCTGCAGTCTCTTGTGTCTCCAATCTTCTGCTCAAGCTGGTGAACAAATTGAACAGCAGGAGGTGTTTTTAGTCCCCTGCAACTCTTCTGACGTTTATCTGCCTGGGTTCCGTGTCTCTTTAACACCCTTGTCCGACACATTTTAGTTTTGACACTTACAATTTAAATCTTCTTTTGCACAAGGAAGATCCTTGTTAGAAGTTTATCCTCTGGACTGGACTCGCCTTGTTCTGTGCATTTTTTTTCACCATCTATCCTATGAACTCCTTCAATATTAAGCCGCTGGATTAGATCTCCTGTGCTGTGAAGAATTAGCATGACACCCTATCAGAGGCAAAAATCAGAGAGAGTTCCCAGCGGATCTGAAATCCTTGTATCTCCAGGATCAGAGAGTTCCCTACGGGTCAGTGTGGTCTGAGAGAGTTCTCCAGGCGCTGACTGTCGCCTGGATCTGCCCTTGCAGAGCTCCAGGAGCTGAGCCCAGTATCTCAGCTCTCCATGACCCTGGCCTCTGGCCAGCATCTGAGGAGGTTCTCTGCTAACCTCCGATATATCGAGTATATTCTCTGCCGATCACCAAGTGAAGTAATCTGCAGCCCTCCTCCCCTGCTGACTTAAGCATTTGCAGCAATTCAGGGCTCCTTGTAACAATGTATTGATCATTAAATCAGAGAGAAAATTACTGATGGCGCAGAAGGTTGAATAGTTTATCCAGAGTCGGGGAGTCCATGAGACATGAGAGCAGAATTAGGCCATTGAGTCTGCTCCACCACTATTACATGGCTGATTTACTTCTTGCTCTCAATCTCATTCTCCTGCCTTCTCCACATTGTTATCCTAATTTTAAGTTCCCACTCCTGCCTGCTGCAAAATCACACAGTGCCACAGATTAATACTGTTAAAACGTGTTTATTAGCAGTATACTGTCAGGGAGAATTCTCCTGACTCTCATGCAGAGTCTTTATCAGAGGTCTCCACAATACAGAGGGGCAGACATTATACAGTCCTTGTCACGTACTTAAACAATGTGGCTACACCAATTTCAACTGGGGAGCCTTAGATGCAAAGACAAACCTCACACTCATTGTTTAAGACAAACCTTACACTTATCATTTAGTATAATTGGCTTACAATCAAGTTCCAAACACAGTAATCACCACCTGATCTTGAGTCAGGGGCTTGCGTGTGTGGTATTTTTTTCATTAGTTATATGTACAGTCACAATGTCTTAACCTTCCCTCACCATAATCTTTGACACCCTTACTAATCAAGAACCTATCAACCTCTGCTTTAAATATACCCAATAACGGCTTCCACAGCCGTCTGTGACAATGTATTCCACAAATTCACCATCCTCTGGCTAAAGAAATTCCTCCTCATCTCAGTTCTAAAGGGATATCCTTTTATTCTGAAGCTGTG
>JAUZTB010000083.1:10620751-10631600 GCA_034780895.1 Rhynchobatus australiae | reverse complement strand
GGCAGATGGAGTTCAACCCGGAAAAGTGTGAAGTGATACACTTTGGAAGATCGAATTTGAAGGCAGAATACAAGGTTGATGGCAAGACTCAGCAGTGTGGAGGAACAGAGAGATCTTGGGGTCCACATCCATAGATCCCTCAAAGGTTGACCCGCAGGCCAATAGGGTTGTTAAGAAGACATATGGCGTGTTGGTCTTCGTTAGTTGGGGTATTGAGTTCAAGAGCTGTGAGGTGATGTTGCAGCTCTGTAGAACTCTGGTTAGACCACAGTTGGAGTATTGTGTTCAGTTCTGATCGCCTCATTATAGGAAGGATGTAGAAGAGGGTGCAGAGAAGGTTTACCAGGATGCTGCCTGGATTGGAGAGCATGTCTTATGAGGATAGGTTGAGTGAGCTGCTTTTCTCTTTGGAGAGAAGGAGGATGAGAGGTGACTTGTTAGAGGTGTACAAGATGATAAGAGGCATAGATCAAGTGGACAGTCGGAGACTTTTGCCAGGGTGAAAATGGCTAACACGAGGGGATATAACTTTAAGGTGATTGGAGGAAGATATAAGGGAGATGTCAGAAGTGAGTCTTTTTACACAGAGTGGTGGGTGTGTGGTATGCAGTGCTGGTAGAGGATGTGGAGGTAGATACATTAGGGACATTTAAGAGACTCTTAGCCGTCCATTTTTCTATCATTCATGTGGATGTCTATGTGAGAGGGAAGGTTTAGCTAGATCTTGGCGCAGGATAAAATGCTGGCAAAATATCGTAGGCTGAAGGACCTGTACTGTGCTGTATTGTTCTATGTATATGGAGGTATATGGATCATGTGCAGACAGAAAAAAAATTAGTTTAATTTGGCATCATGTTCAGCACAGACATCGTGGGCTGAAGGGCCTGTTCCTGTGCTGTACTGTTCTATTTCATAGTGAATGCTCAGTGGACAGGGTTTTTGTGATGATTGTCTAATGCTGTCAGTGTGGTATGGGTGTGTATGGCATGGGATGTGGCCTGGTAGGAGAGCAAGTTAGGGGAGCATGTGTGAGAACATTAGGCAGACTAAGAGATTAGTTGGACTTTGACAGTGAAGGGGCTGGAGACGTGTAACAGGAAATAGATTTGGAGGTGTTGCTGGCCCGTCCAGTTCATCAAAACATAAGAAAATAGTAGGCCCCACAAGCGGGCCCTGCCTTCCAGTGTGATCATGGTTGATCTGCCCCAGGCCTCATCTCTTCTGTGCCAGTTCCCCATAGCTTTCAAGTTCCTGATCTTTCAAAAATTTATCTACTTCCTCTTTAAGTACCCATAAAGATCCAGCCCTCACAACCCTCCAGTGTAGAGAATTCCAGCGATTTACCCCTTCCCCATTCCAAGAAGAAATTCTTTCTAGTTTAGTTTTAAATGACCACCCCCTTGTACCTATGTGAGACTCTCCCACTAGTGGAAACATCTCAAAATCTACCCCATCAAGACCCTTCAGAGTCTTATACATTTCAATTAGATCGTCCATCGTTCTTTTGAAGAATGCAGATGTAATTTCTTTTGCCTCTTGTAATGGGACCACCTTCTCATCCCAGGAATTAGCCAAGTAGTTCGACGGTACAAATCATATAAAGCACCTCCTCGCTACCTGGTGCACCATCACTCCTGTCCCAACTGAAATACTGTTTGTTAATCTAGGTGTCTGAGTGCAGCAGTGTATCTTGTCTTCTGGATTTAGAAACCACGGTGTAATCCAAGTGCGAGAAACCACCCACGCGCTGCTTCTGGCCATTTAGATGTATCTATAACTAAAGGTAACTGGTACTGACATGTTAGAATTGTTGTAGAGGAGGGCAGGGGCAGTTCATCCGAGAAGGTGTTAGGAAGTTACTCAGTAGGACTGTGGTTGCTTTTTGCATGTGAATGGGAAGTAGGGAGTTTGCCACCAAATCGAAGCATTGATGATACAACAACACTAGTTTAAATCCTACAGCAGCAGCCAAGACTGTTAAATACAATCAAATAAATAACAACTCCCTTCTGAAATGGTGACCACAAAACACCAGGCTGTAGTTTAAAGCTACCTAACTCATCAGTTTCCTTTAAGAAAGAGAATCTGCTGTCTATTCTTGGTCTGAGCCAGAGCAGCATGGTTGACTTAACTACTGACTGAAGTGACCCAGCAAATAAGTGCTTGTCTTCACAACATTGCCCACATCCTGTGGGGGGCAGGAGTGTGGCTCCACTCAGCAGATGCTCTGTGTATTTTCTTAGCGCTCTGATGCTTTTTGATGCCCCATTGGGACTGAATGTACAACTTGATGTGTGTGTAAAGGGCTCAGACAAGAATTTGGAGAATGTTAAAGAATTGCTGCATTTCAGTTCCTTTCTAGTTTCCAGTGGAACGCTGTTTCAAAGCATTTACTTAATTTTTTAGATCGGCTTCCTCTTGAATTTGGAAAAACAGGAAGTGCTTACTTCTGCTTCCTGTGTTGCAGCTACTGGCAGTCAGAAAGTGGTTGGGTTGTCTCTCTCTTTGCATGTGCAGTACAGCAGCTCTGCAACTTTAGTTCCTCACAAGGTTAATGGCAAAGTTGGAGTGGAAATCTCTGCAATGGCTGTTTTTGCCTTTCTGTCTCCTGATGGCAGCCACAACTTTATCACCACTTTTTGTGGGACAAGGCACTGAGTGTTTTATCTTTTACTGAAGATGGAGATGTATTGCAGTAATTCTCCATCCTGGCTTCCCCATTAATGGTGTAATGCAACTTAAAAGCAAAGACTGGACTGGACTAGACTTCATCCCTTCATTAGAGTACCACAGACTGGTCGAGGTACAGCAATTGACAGTCTTCCCCAGCAGCTCGTGTAGCTGCACTGAACAATTGATGTGAAATTATCATTATCTGCGGCGATGCAATTTCCGCTTTATATCTTGCTTAATCATACAAACCCTCACTAATCTTTTGGCTGCTGGGATGAGATTACATAGCTTAGCTTGTCTTCAGCTCTAGTGGCCAGGACATCATCCACAGTCTTTAACCTTTGATTAAGACATATCAGAGAGTCAAGCACAGTTGATATCTTGTTGGTGCCAGACTAAAAGACGTCATGGGGGAGGAGGAGGTGACACAGAGTCATCTATGGATAGAGACAGAGGCCGATGTAATTGCAGGTACTGACAATGTAGAGAGTACCTTCAGTGAGTACTTTCAAGAGTTATAGAACATGGAATCTTGTCCGCCTTCTTCATTCTGACCAGGATGCCTATCTATGCTAATCCCATCTTCCTGCGTTTGCCCATATCCCTCTGTTCCTTTCCTATCATGTACCTGTCCAAGTGCTTTTTAAACGCACTTTGCATTTAAATTGCACCTGCCCCTACCACCTCCTCTGGCAGCTTATTCAATATACCCACCATCCTCTTCATGGAAAACTTGCCCCTCACATTTCCTTTAAATATTTCACCTCTTACCTTAAACCTCTCACCGAGTTTTGGACTCACCCACCCTTGAAAAAAGACTGTGACTGTCTACCCTATCTATGCCCCCCCCCTCCATTATTCTATAAACTCCAGTGAGAACAAACCCAACCAATCCAATCTCTCCTTCTAGCAATTAGAAACTGGCCGGTACAACACTGTGGGCATCAGAGTCATGGCTGAAAGATCACAGATGGAAGCGAAACATCCAAGGATACACATCCTATCAAAAAGATAGTCCGGTGGACAGAGGGGGTGGAATGGCTCTGTAGGTAAAAAATGAAATCAAATCGTGAAAACAAGAAGTGACAGAGGATCAGGAGATGTAGAATCCTTGTGGGTGGAGAAATTGCAAGAGTAAAAAGACCCCAATGGGGGTTATGTACAGGCCTCCGAATAGTAACCAGGATGTGGGGTATAAATTACAACAGGAGATAGAAAAGGCATGTAAGAAAGGCAATGTTATGGTCGTCATACGGGACCAATATGCAGATAGACTGGAAAATCAGGTTGGCAATGGATCCCAAGAGAAGGAATTTATAGAATGCCTACAAGACGGCTTTTTAGAGCAGTTTATGGTCGAGCCCACTTGGGAAAAGGCAATTCTGGATTTGGTGTTGTGCAATGAACCAGATTTGATTAGGGATCTTAAGGTAAAGGAACCCTTGGGAGGCAGTGATCATAATGTGATAGAATTCACCCTGCAGTTTGAGAGGGAGAAACTAAAATCGGATGTATTAGTATTCCAGTTGAGTAAAGGTAACGACAGATGAGAGAGGAGCTGGCCAAAGTTGATTGCAAGGGGACCCTAGCATGGATGACAGTAGAGCAGCAATGGCAGGAATTTCTGGGAGTAATTCAGAAGACGCAGGATTATTTCATCCCAAAGAAGCAGCAGCAGAAGCAGAAGGTGAGGCAATCGTGGGTGACAAGGGAGGTCAGAGACAGCATAAAAGCAAAAGAGGGGGCATACAATATTGCAAAAACTAGTGGGAAGCTAGAGGATTGGGAAGCTTTTAAAAACAAACAGAAAGCAATTAAAAAAGCAATAAGGGGAGGAAAGATGAAATATGAAGGTAAGCTAGCCAATAATGTAAAAGAGGATACCAAAAGTTTTTTCATATATATAAAGAATAAAAGAGAGGCAAGGATGAACATCGGACTGCTGGAAAATGATGGTGGAGAGGTAGTAATGAGAAACAAAGAAACAGCGGACGAACGGAATAAGTATTTTGTGTCGGTCTTCACTGTGGAAGAGAACCAGCAAAGTGCCAGAAATTGGATAGAATCAGGGGGCAGAAGTGAGTGTAGTCGCTATTACTAAGGAGAAGGTGTTTGGGAAAGGTCTGAAGGTGGATAAGTCACCTGGACCAGATGGACTACGCCCCAGGGTGCTGAAAGAGGCAGCTGAAGAGATTGTGGAGGCATTAGTAGTGATCTTTCAAGAATCACTAGACTCAGGAATTGTTCCAAACGACTGGAAGATCGCTAATGTCATTCCACTCTAGGAAGGGAGGTAGGCAAAAGACAGGAATTGATAGGCCGGTTAGCCTGACTTCAATGGTTGGAAACGTTTTAGAGTCCATTATTAAGGATGAGGTTTCAGAGTACTTGGAAGTACATGATTAAATAGGCCGAAGTCAGTATGGTTTCCTTAAGCAGAGATCTTGCCTGACAAATCTGATGGAATTCTTTGAGAAAATAACAGGCAGGCAGGATAGGCAAGGGAGAGTCATTAGATGTTGTTTACTTGGATTCTCAGAAGGTCTTTGACAAGGTTCCACACATGAGGCTGCTAAACAAGATAGGAGCCCATGGTATTGATGGAAAGGTACTACCGTGGATAGAAGATTGGCTGACAGGCAAAAGGCAAAGAGTGGGAATAAAGGGGCCTTTTCTGGTTGGCTGCTGATGATGAGTGGTGTTCCCCAGGGATCGGTGTTGGGTCCGCTACTTTTCATGTTACATGTGGCTTTGTGACCAAGTTTATGGATGATACAAAGACAGGTGGAGGGGCAGGTAATGTTGAGGAAGCAGGGAATATGCAGCAGGACTTGGACAAGTTGGCAGAATGGGCAAAGAAGTGGCAGATGGAATACAGAGTAGGGAAGTGTACGGTCATGCACTTTGGTAGAAGGAATAAAGGCGTAGACTATTTTCTGAACAGGGAGTGAATTCAGAAATCAGAGGTACAAAGGGACTTGCGAGTCCTGGTGCAGGATTCCCCAAAGGTTAACTTGCAGGTTGAGTCGTTTCGAGAGGACTAGAATATAAAAGCAAAGGTGTAATGCTGAGGCTTTATAAGGCATTGGTCTGACCACATTTGGAGTATTGTGAGCAGTTTTGGGCCCCAAATCTGTGGAAGGATGTGATGGTGTTGGAAGGGTCCAGAGAGGCTTTATGAGAATGATCGCAGGGGACGAATGGTTAACATAAGAGAGTGTTTGATGGCTCTGGGCCTGTACTCGCTGGAGTTTAAATGGATGAGGGGAGTCTGAATTGCATTCAGTTCTGGTCACCCCACTATTGGAAGGATGTCGAGGCTTTGGAAAGGGTGCAGAAGAGGTTTACCAAGATGCTGCCTGGATTGGAGGTAAGGAGAGGTTGAACAAACTGTGGTTGTTTTCTCTGGAGCAGCGGATGCTGAGGGGAGATATGGTAGAGGTTTATAAGATTGATAGAGGCATAGATAGACAGCCAGTATCTTTACCCAGGGTTGAAATGTCTAATCCCAGAGACCATGCATTTAAGGTGAGAGGGGGAAAGTTCAAAGGGGATGTGCAGGGCAAGTTTTTTTTTACACAGAGCAGTGGGTGCCTGGAATGCACTGCCAGGGGTAGTGGTGGAGGCAAATTCGAAAGGGGCATTCAAGAAACTCTTAGATAGGCACATGAATGTGAAGGAAATGGTGGGGTCTGGACATTGTGTAGGCAGAGAAGGGATTAGTTTAGTTGGGCATTTTATTACTTTTAATGTAATTGGTTCGGCACAACATTGTGGGCCGAAGGGCCTGTTCCTGTGCTGTACTGTTCTATATTCTATGTCTCATTGAAATCTACTGAATATTGAAAGGCCTGGATAGAGTGGATGGGGAGAGGATATTTCCAGTAGTGGGAGAGTCTAGGACCAGAGGGCACAGCCTCAGAATAAAGGGACATCCCTTTAGAAACAAAGATGAGGAGGGATTTCTTTAGCCAGAGGGTAGTGAATGTGTGGAATTCATTGCTACAGAAGGCTGTGGAGGCCAAGTCATTGGGTATATTCAAAGCAGAGGTTGATAGGTTCTTGATTCTAAGTGTGTCACAGGTTATGGGGAGAAGGCAAGAGAATGGAGTTGAGAGAGGAAAATAAATCAGCCATGATCGAATGGTGGAACAGACTCAATGGGCTGAATGGCCTAATTCTGCTCCTATGTCTTATAGTCTAACCACAGCTCTCCATTCCAGGTAACGTTCTGGAGAACCTCTTCTGCACTTTTTCTGCATCCTTCCTGTAGTGTAGTGACCAAATCTGCACACAATATTCCAAGAGTGGACTAACCAATGTCTTGAACAGCTGCAACATGATGTCCCAACTCGTATACTCAATACCTCTTCCTCTGAAGGAAAGCAAGCTAAACATTTTCTCAGAGCAATTTAGCATGGGTGCAGGCTCTTCAGCCCAGCGAGTCCATGCTGACCATGGTGCCCACTCACCTAGATCCAATTTCCTGATTTGGCCCATATCCCTGTAATCCCTGCCCCTGCATGTACCTATCCACTACCTTGTTCACTATTCTTTCCGCCTGTGTCACCTTTTTCAGGGAGCTATGAACTTGAAGCATAAGCTCCCTCTGTATTTCCAAGGTTCCTGCCATTTATGTATATATCCACCTAGTATTAGATGACCCCAAAATGCTTTACCTCGTATTTGAGCATAGAACATTGAAGAGGCCCTTCATCCATGAGGTCTCTACCACCCAACATACCAGTTTATACTAATCCTGTCTGCCTACACGTGGTCCATTTCCCTCCATTCCCTGCCTATTCATGTGTCTGTCAAAATGCTGCTTAAGTGTTGCTATCATGTCTGCTTTCACCCTTACCCTGGCAGTGCATCCCAGGCACCCACCACCCCCTGTGTAAACAAAAACGCCTCATAAATCCCCTTTAAGCTCACCCCTCTCACCTTAAAGCTAGGCGCTCTAGTATTTGACATTTCCACCCTGGGAAAAAGAAGCTGACCTTTCAATGCCTCTGATAATGTTTGGGAAGGATGTGCAAGTTCTTGGAAGGATGCAGAGGAGATTTACCAAAATGGTTCCAGGGTTGAGGGACTTAGTGAAAAGCTTATGTTAGAGAGGCTGGGGTTTCTGTCTACATGTGAAGAAATTGAGGTCAGGACCCGAAACGTTGACCGCCTGCTTTTCTCTACGGATGCTGCCTGGTCTGCTGAGTTCCTGCAGCATCAGAATGTTTTTCATCTGGGTTCCAGCATCTGCAGTCCTTTGTTTCGGTTATTATGTCGGATTAGATCTGGTAGACAAGCAGCTGCTGTTAGTTGATGGTATAGGGACTGGGAGATGGATTTCAGGTTTTGGACAAGAGGTTTTTGAAAAAAAGTACTGAGTGAAAATGACCAGAAGTTGCTGCCACAGATAGTGGACATGGGGACTATCAATGATTTCAAAAGTAAATGGGATGTAAGCTTGCAGTGTTCTAGGTATAGACCGATGGAATGAGACTGATTGGATTACTCTACAGAGGTGGCGGCATGAGCTCACTGACGTGAATGATGGTCTTCTGCACTATTATGTCTCTAACAACAGAATGCTGGGAACCTCCTGCTGCTATGAGAAAATGGAATGATTGGCATGTCTGTTCCTTGCCTCCAATTCGATTAGTCAAAGGAGAGTAAACTTTCGTAAATATCAGCCAATTCTTTCATCGGCACACATTTAAATTCCTGTAATTTCCCATACCAAGGCCTGATCATTTTTGAATAATGGAGAGCCATTTACACTTTACCAATCCATAGGGATAACAATTCCTAATTCTAGAGATCTTTGGAGAGTTCTGACAAAGACACAATTTTTCACCTGATTTATTCTGCATCTGGTGATTTGTCCAACTTAAGTCTGCTCCACCATTTCCAGGATGTCAGACTACAACTCTGACACACCGCACTGCATGAGCAGTTTTCCAGAAAAGGAAGACCAAAGCCATCATCTTAAGTCCCCATCGCAAGCTGTTAAAAACAGAGAAGCCACAGTGAACTGAGTAATCTTAATTTTCCTGGTCTCTATAATTTGAAGGGAATATGGAGGTATCAGAGAAGGTGCTGCAGTTTTCCCAAAGATGATATCAGAATTGAGAGGATGTATTCATACGGAAAGTCTGAACAGGCTGAGGTTTTTTTCTATAACAGTTCAATCCATTTCACTTCCGTCTGTGGTATCTGAAACACCCTGTTTGCACACACCCTTTGTTGAATTTGCAGCTGTGTGTTCACTTTCCGATGCTTTTTGTACATGCTCCAAGCCTGCCTGGGTAGCCTGGCCTTTGTAAGAAGTGTTTAGGGAGGGGTATGCGGATGGATAGATTGGGTGGTTGTGCATCAAGCTGCTCCAGCAGCTATAGAAAGCCTTGGTGGAGAGGAGAACAGAGTTGGAACAGCAATAGTGATACTGCCTGAGTGTCACAAAGCACCAGCTCAGTAGTAACATATGGTGTATGCTGCTTGCATGGTTTCTGAAAATGAACCCAGTGTGATATCTTTACTAGGCTTCAGTTTAGCTTGGTTCATGCTAACAAACTAAGGTTCCAAACCCAAGTGGTCAAGCAGAACCATGGCCAGATTATATGAGGATAACTTTATGGGCTGCAGTTGAGCCATGTGGAGCAGCAAAGCAGTAGGTTTGATCCTTAGCTGGCTGTTAACTAGTGCACTTCAATAAAACTCTTCTATTGGGATGGAAGTTGCTGCGTAAAATCTGAGGTCTCTGACTGGTACCTGTAACCATTGTATACAGATTTCAGGCCAGGTCCAATCAAGTATGCCTGTACCATACTCATTCCACTGGATCGACAACCACCACTGTCTGGCTCCACATACTCTTCTGCTGCTGCACTGATGGGTCAGCATGTTGATGAATAACCAATTCGAAAGATGGGATTTGAGAAAATATTCCCTATTCCTTACACACATGCTGTGAGTGGGGATGTGTTAGGAGCTGTCGTCTTCTAACATGTTTTAGATATTTTGGCTTGTTTTACATTTTTTTGTCGCTGGAAGGTATGAATAGTTTCTGCAAGTTGCACAGGATGTAACATGTATTACAGCTAGCACTGTCTGTAAATTTTTACTCTTCATTCCACTTCCTTTGTGGTTCCAAGTAGTACCATTTCTTTTAAACCAAAAAAGGCTTTTGTAGGTCAATAGAGGGCTGTTGTAGAGATCTGATCATTAGAATACATTACTTCTAGTTAGTAAATGCTGCTTTTAGCAGTCGAGAGCAAGCTGCCTCACATGTGGCTTCTGTCCATGGTTAGTGCTAGTCAGCTCAGGCCTAGCACTAAAAACAACAATTTCCTCTATCTCTGCTGAATAATGCTTCACAGAGCAACAATTTTAGATTAATCTTTTTATTGGAGTTAACTACAGCAGCAACATATCTCACGCTCTCTCTCTCTCTCTCTCTCTCTCTCTCTCTCTCTCTCTCTCTCTTTCTCTAGCCCTCTCTTGCGCCCTCTCCCTCTCTCGCGCCCTCACTCTCGCGCGCACTTTCTCACTCTCCCTCCCTCTCTCTCTCCCCTCTCTCTTGCCCTCCGTCTCTCTGACGCCCTGTCTCTCCCTCTCTGACGCCCTGTCTCTCCCTCTCTCACGCCCTCTCTCTTGCCCTCCGTCTCTCTCGCCCTCTCCCTCTCTGGCACCCTGTCTCTCCCTCTCACACGCCCTGTCTCTTGCACCCTCCCTCTCTCACGCCCTCTACCTTTCTCAACTTCCCTCTCTCCCTCCCTCTCGCGCCCTCTCTCCCTCCCTCTCTCGACATCCCTCCCTCTCTCGCCCTCTACCTCTCACGCGCCTCCCTCTCACCCTCTCTCTCACTCCCTCTTGCCCTCCCTCTCTCTTTCGCCCTCTCTCTCTCTAACTCTCTCGCCCTCTCTCTCTACCTGTCTCACCCAGACTCTCTCACCCTCACTCTCCCTCGCCTTCTGTCTCACCCTCCCTCTCTCGCGCCCTCTCGCGCCCTCTCCCTCTCTCGCGCCCTGTCTCTCTCTCGCGCCCTGTCTCTCTCTCGCGCCCTTTCTCACTCTCTCTCCCTCTCCCTCTCTGGCGCCGTGTCTCTCCCTCTCTCACACCCTCTACCTTTCTTGCCCTCCCTCCCTCCCTCTCGCACCCTGTCTCTCTCTCTCTCGCG
>JAUZTB010000083.1:9186752-9197396 GCA_034780895.1 Rhynchobatus australiae | reverse complement strand
AGAACGTAATGGTATTGCTGGCAGGGGTTCTTCCCCTCACCCCCATCCCCTTCCCTCAGTCCCCGGGCCCGTCCGTTCCTCTCACCTTCTCCGCTCTCCGCCATGTTCAGCATCTTCCACCACCGCTCCCCGGCCCCGCTGAGCAGCGGCGGGCGCCCGGTGCCCGGCTCCGCCTGTCCGGCTCGGGGTCCGCGCGCTCCGCCCGCCGGTCGGCCCCTCGCGCCTCCCGCCCGCCGCTCTCCCGCCACTTCCCCCCCTCACCCCAGTGACGTCACAGCCCGGTCCTGACCCCAACACTGAAGCGGCCCGCGGGAGCGGGAGGGGGGGAGGGGGGGGAGTGGGTATAAACAGCTAAATATATTTCCGAAGCCCCCCTTCAGACTCCATAATATCCGAACTGCTTTAATAAATTAATGGACGCTGCATGAAAATAATCTAATAAAAGGTGGAACGACCGGAGTTTATTTGATTTCTGGCGATTCATCGGCACACCTTCCCCCTCCCCCGTGTCCACCACTTGTTTACTCTCCGGGACCCCGCTGTCTGTCAATCAAAGGAGACCACGCCCATTTCTGCTGAGGCGCGCCAAGGGCCGTGGTGAGGGCGGTTGCGTGATTACGTCAGCGTTTCCCGCCTGACGTCACGAGGGAAGGCGGGACGGCTGGGAAGAGAAGGCAAGCGGTCGCCATCTTGGTAATGGAGATGGATCGGATCCAGTACTCGGGTGGGAACTCTTCTGCTTCAGTGGAGAGGCGTTTGAGGCGGACTATTACTATCATTTGGCAAAGGGCAGAGAGATCCCTCTGTAATTTCCGGAATTGAACGAGATCCCTCTTATCCCAGGTGAGGGAGATGAGGCTTGGTCCCATCATTGGCCTCGAACTTAAGGTGAGCTGAAGTCAGCACCAGAAGCCCGGTTGGTAGCTGGTGAGGCTGGGGTAACTCTGCCGTGGTGGCAGAAAGGTTGTTGTGAAGACTGGCAAAGGACACTCACATGAAAGATGGTCATTTAAAACTGAGCCCTCTGTGGTGAACCTCTGGAATTCTCTGTCCCAGAGTTAAGGAGGTCAGCTCATTGGAAGTATTTAAAGTAGGGGTAAAATTGTTTTTGAAATATGAGGGGAATTGAGAGAGTCCTGATTTGGGTTTTGACCCAAAAAGTTGACAATTCCTTCCCCTCACCGCCACAGATGCTGTTCGACTCACTGAGTTCCTCCAGCAGATTGTTTGTAGTTCCAGTATCTACAGTCTCATGTCTCCTGAGAGCTTTGGGAATCTGCGGGGGAATTGAGGTGGATCATCTTGATTGATGGGGCAGGTTAGGGGCTGAATGGCCTCCTTGCGCTCCTATTTTGTGTATGAGACAGAAAGTCAGTTGAGGGGACCTTCCAGTTCCAACACCCAAGGATTGTCTTTTAATTCATTTCTGGTGGGGTACGACCTTGGGTGTTGGACCATGGATGTTCTTGGTACTACTGAAGAACCCACACACATCAGACAAAAACAGATCAGATCTAGGTATCTTCATCAGAACCGGCACCCGAAACATTAACTGTTTCTCTTTCCATAGATGCAGTCTGATCTGCTGGGTGTTTCCAGTGTTTTCTGGTTTTGTTTCACATTTCCAACATCTAGTTTTTTTGATTTTCATTAACCTACAGATGGATAGTTAGTGGCTGTTGCTGGATCTATTGTAATTTTTTTTTGCCCAACCATCATTTTATTTAGATGATAGGACTAATGTCAAAAGACCCTTTGTTAAAACTGGGAAGGAGATTAAAAATGTTTGTTCTCAGTTGTAGAGAAGGTGACAGGAGGACGGATCGGACAAAAGTAAAATCTGTGATAGATGTTCATTTTCAGCCTCTGCTACACGAGCTTTGTGGTATGACAAATCCAAAAAATATAGAGAGCAGCATCAATCACTGTAAATAGCTTTGGTCGACTGCTCAAAATCCTCTGACTGAGAGGATTCCTCAAATTTGGCTATGTTCAAATACTTGCCTTTCTGCGTCCACTGGATGATAACATACAAGCCATGATCGTAACCATCAAGTCCACTAAAGTCCCATTCAATAGTGCAGGCTTAATTAAACAAGGTTAGAGAATAAGGGATTGGGGGGTAATACACTGGTATGGATTTAGAGCCATAGAGTAACGCAGCAAGGGAACTGGACCAATTTATCCATGCCCATATATCCCTCTAAGCCTTTCCTATCCATCTACCTATCTTAATATGTTGTAAATGTTTTTGTACCAGCCTCACCCCCTTCATCTGGCAGCTCATTCCATATACACACCACCCTCCGCATGAAGAAGTTGCCCCTCAGGTCCTTTTCAAATCTTTTCTCTCTCACCTCAAACCTATGCACTCTAGTTTTTAATTCCCTTTCTCTGAGAAATATTGTGTGCATTCACTCTGTCTATACGCCTCATGATTTTATACCTCTGAGGACAGGAAACGGTGTGATAAATGAGTCATTTTCAGGTTGGGAAGGTGTGACTAGTCAGGTGCTGCAGGGATTGATGGTGGAGTCCTAGCTGCAGGCGACACCCACATCATGGTGTGGGATGAGGAGTTGGGTACCTAGAAAATGGACTATACCGTAACCTGAGGGTTGCCTGTTTGTTTTCCTTGGAGCAGAGGAAGCTGAGGCATGACCTGATAGAGGTCCACAAAATTATGGGGTGGATAGATATGGTAGATAGTAAGGATCTTTTTCCTATGCTGGAGGTGTCTAGAGCAAGAGGTTATAGGTTTAAGGTAAGAGATTGGGAGGTTTGGAAGGGATCTGAGGGGCAAGAATTTTTTTACACAGAGAATGGCTGGAAACTGGAATGAGCTGCCAAGCTGGTGGAGGCAGGTACGTTCATAACATTTAAGAAGTATTTAGAAAAGCACTTGAATAATGAAGTAAGAGTGAGGAGCCAAATGATATGCTCCTACTTCTCTTTCTTCAGTTCTAATCTCGCCAGTCCTCCAACCTATCTCACTCCAGTATTGCATCTCGCTTCCAAGAATCTCCCCAGTAGAGTGAATTAATCTACAGGATGGAGGGGAAACTGTTCAACCTTTGTCGTCTCCACTCCAGAACCAAGGCCATGCCAACCTTAATCACTGAGTTACAATATTCCAACAATACTTGCACAGCTCTCAAAATTTCACTGAAAAAATTGTAACATTTGCACTGACCTGTGGGAATCTCTAGCCCATGATTACTCCAAATGGAGAAGCAACTAAGAAGGCACTGAGCACCTTGAGTCTTTACAAAGGGTGTATGTGAAGGCCAGTGCAATAGTAGAACAATTGCATAACACCGCAAGTGACTTGAAAAGAATAAGAAACATAGATTTTGGAAATCTGAACTAAGCACATAAAATGCCATAAATACTGTACTCAGCAGGTCAGGCAGCAGCTTTGAAAAGGGGAAAAAACATTTAATGTTTTTGGTCATTAACCATTTCTCACTCCACAGATGCTGCCAAACCTGCTGATTATTTCCAGCATGTATTACTTTTATCCCAAATAACCCACTCTTTCTAGTCAAGCACCACCTGCCCTACCTGTGGTAGAGTTTGTGGATCTTGCGTTGGACTCATCAGCCACTTCAGAACCCACATAACTGCAGTGAAAGAGAGTTGCCCTTAATCAAGGGACAACCTGAGAAATGGACTTGTGGGTGTTGGTAATGGCCCACACAGGAATTTCAATCCATCAAATTTCTCACCCAAAGCTTACCATTTTCCTTTTTAAATATAGCTTTTCTCAGTATTTGTGTTTTTCTCTCTCATTTTGTACCATGACAGAAACTGGGAAAACATTCAGTTTCATGTTACCACAGGCAGATGTCTAACTGTTTGGATAAAGGATTCGCTTCATCTTCACATTGGCCCATGTTAAACCTAGAACAATACAGCACTGGAACAGGCCCTTCAGCCCACAATGTATATGGCAATCATGATACAATTTAAACTACATATCTGTCTGCATGTGGTCTAGATCCATCCATTCCCTGCCTATTCATGTGTCATCTAAATGCCCCTTAACCATTGCTATCATATTTGCTTCCACCACCTCCCCGGCAGTGTGTTCCAGGCACCTATCAGATGATGTACAGTGTGACCCACTGAGAGAAGTCAAAAGTTGAGTTTATTATCATATGCACAAGCACATGTATGCACAGGTGCAATGAAAATCTTGCAGCAGCATCACAGCCACATAGCATCATATAAGCAGCATTCACAAGGAAAAACATAAATTATACACAATTTTTACAAGAAAAAAAACACAATTAGAACAAAAATGAGTCCATTTAGTACAAAATGATCAAAGTGTTGCTAAACTGTAGTGATTTGGGTTTTGTCGGTTGGTTAGTGGTGTGGGACTTCAGGCTTCTATACCTCCCAATGGGAGCTGCAAGAAGATGTCATGGCCTGGATGGTGGGGATGTTTGATGATGGATGTTGCCTGCATGAGGCAGTGCTTCCTGTAGATACTCCCGATGGTGAGGAGGGATGTATTGGGCAGAGTCCACTACTCTCTGGAACTTCTAACATGCCTGCACATTTGAATTGCCATACCAGACAGTGATGCAACCAGTCAGGATACTTTCAACTCTACATCCATAAAAGTTTGTTAGAGTGTTCAGTGACAAGTTTAACCTCCTTAATCTCCTAACGTGGGATTATGTAAATGACCTGCTTCCAGAATTTGGATCTTGCTGAAGTGTTCTGTTATGGTTTGGTCTAAATGATCTGAGGTATCCCAAGTTTATACTTCTTGTAACTTTAGATGTGCATATCTTCCCGATGGAAGTCAATTTGCACACAAGACCACCCAGTGAGCTGTCATCGGCAGTCTAATCTAAGTTTATACGGACAGCAAAATCCTGCAGACATTAGATATCTAAACCAGAAGATCTCTGAGAACATTCAGCAGACCAGAAAACATCCTGGGTGGTGACAACAAATGGGAAGTCTGATTGCCAAAGTGATTAAATCAGAGCCAAATTGGCCTGATATTATTTCCAGCACTTGGGTCATCTTTTCCTCATTCATGAGCAGGCAAGTTGGAGATGGCAGATTTTCATCAGGAAGCAGCAGGAAACTCCTTTGAATGAAACATTTCTGGTAAATGTTCTCCATTTCATCCTTGAGAGGTAAGAGGTTGATGTTAGGGTGGTGAAGAAGGCACTTGGCACGTCTGCCTTCATTGGTCACGGCATCGAGTACAAGAGTTGGGATGTCATGTTACAACTGTGTGAGATATTGGTAAGACTACACTAGGAGCATTATGTGCAGTTCTGGTTGCCCAGCTATAGGAAAAATGTCATTAAGCTAGAAAGAATGCAGAAAGGATTCCCAAGAATGTTGGTGGAACTGGAGGGCTTGAGTTACAAGGACAAACTGGATATGCTGGGGCTGTTTTACTTGTAATGTGGGAGATTGAGGGGTGACATTATGGAGGTTTATAAAATCAATGAGGGTCATAAATAAGGTGGATGGTCACAGTCTTTTACCCAGGGTAAGGGGGTCTACAACTACAGGGCACATGTGTTAAGGTAAGAGGGGAAAGATTTAAATGGGAACTGAGGGACAGGATTTTCCACACAGAGGGTGGTGGATATATGGAACTAGCTGCCAGAGGAAGTGGTAGAGGTGGGTACAACATTTAAAAGACATCTAGACAGGATAGAAAACATTTGGAGGGATATGGCCCAAACACATCCAAGTGGGACTAGCTCAGGTAGGTACCTTGGTTAGCATGGACAAGTTGAGCCAAAGGGCTTGTTTCCGTGCTACTTGGGCAAGCAAATTTCTCTGAACGCCACAGACAGGAAGACTTTATTTCAGTTCAAAGTGGACAGCCCCAGGTAAGATTGACTCTCCCTCGGTACAGCTTTACACTGCACAGTGTTATTTTTCTGGGCCATTTGGAGATTGCAAGAAGATAGAAATTGGTTATTGTTGATGGTATATTGGTAGAGGCATTGAATAATTTGTCTGTACATGGCAAACCTTATACAGTAAACTCTCATTTATGCATCTGGAATTCTCATACAATTTGCAAAAATTTCTAAGAATATTAAGCAATTTCTTCTGAAAATAAGTTTAAACAATGAATTTTATTTCAGGTGTATTTGCTAAATAAGTGCGAAAAGGCATCTTAGTTTATTGATGTTATACATAAAAGCGGTGCAGTTGGAGGCCGATTAGCAGGAATGTCCTGTGAAGATTTGGCACTTCGTGTGAGGGTGAGTACAGTCTGATTTACTTTTCCTGTATTTTACCTTAATACTGTTTAGCTTTGAAATATATAATTGCAATGTAAAATATTGTTACTTAAAAGGGTAGGGAGATGACATATGGTTCACCAATTTATTTAAAGGTTTATGCACAGAATGCAGTGTGTGACGTACAGTAATTTTATTTAGTGTTTTTCATTCAACCGGTACCCCCATGTTCTCATCGATGCTGATGGCTGAAAGTATCCTGTATATGGGTTGCAATGTGGAAAGAAACAGGTCTATGTTTATGGTCTGATGAAGGGTCCTCGATGAAAGGATTTCTCTCTCCACTGATGTTGCCCAAGTTGCTGAGTGCTCCCAGCACTTTCCGTTGTTGTTCTGGTTGTGTCTATGTGGATATTTTTACCTGCACCAAACATGCTTTGAGATTCCACACAATATAAATTGCAGGATTAGATTGCTGTGCAGCCATTTTGTGCTCGGCAACGTTCCCCAAACAGCAACGTGATGAATGTTTAGAAAGGATTGACCAGGATATTGTGATAACTTCTGGCTTTTGTTGAACTGTGTCCTGGGCTCTTGTAGTTCACTCAAAGTTTAGCACTTGCAGTAATTCTTGAAAAGTTAATTTTTTTAATGTTCTTTATAGAGCCACCTTGATTGTTTATGAACCAGTTCCATCTCTGTATCGATGTATAAATCATATTTAATTGAAAATAAATCAAACCAAAATATTGTTCTAATGTTTCACAATGTACTCCGGTCCTCCTGGTGCCTGTAAGTCACAGAAGAAATGCCATTGGACACTGTATTTCCTCTCTTGGGACACATGGGTACAAATGTTCCAGTGGAAGATGGATAGGCATGCAGGAGGAATTCCATGTGGAGGTTCCTCACAATGTCTGCTACTCCCTCCCCATTGTGCAGCCAAAGATCATGGGCTCTGGGAGTGCAGCATCTCCTTCAAATTGTGTAAGAGAGGCTGCAGACTCTCATATGTGAAACAGAAACAGCAGGAGCACAGAGCTGCCTTTGTCATAGTGCAACACCAGAGGGAACCCTCCTCCCACACATCAGTCAACCAAGTCAGCAAAAGTCAAGAGCAGACACGGAGTGCTCACAGATCAAAACATGAACATGGTACTGCGGGCAGCAAGTGTGAGAGTGAAGCTACCCCACCACTAGGAATGATATAGAAAAGACTTGCCTTTATAGAGCCTTTCACCACCTGAGCATGTCCCAAAGCACTCACTGCCAATGTAGTATGTCTGTCATATCATGACCATTATAGGTGATGGTTTGTGCCCACAAACAGCTAAATGATAACAAGCAGATAATGTATCTTTAGGTTCAGGTTGAGGGATCAGTACTGGTCCCAGGACACTGGGGAGATCCCCTTGCTCACCTCCAAAATAATATAGGATTTTTTTATGTTAGTCTGGTTTAATCTGACATCTCCGACTATACCTAGGAGCTTTAGCTAAGATTATGCATTCCATTGTCTGGAGTGGGACTTGAGCTCATGGTTTCCCGATTCACTCGGAATCATTGATCCTTTGCTGACAATGAGGTCTGGGAGCAGCCCCTTGGGCCTGTCCTGTTCCATTAGATCAAGGCTGATTTACACTGTTCAAAGCCCTAATTTACTTCCCAAACAAAAATGGTCTGTCCCAAAAGCCCAATTACCCTTCAGCATCACGGTAGACACATTTCTAGACTCTTGCTGCCCTTGATGTATGGAATGTGAGAACCAATTCCCAAGCTCGAGGGAGCAGGACAAGAAGCAGGCAGCAATCCTGATGTCGTGCGCTGTATGTATAGAAATTGCATGTTCTCCCTGTAACTGTGTGGGTTTCCCCCAGTGCTCCAGTTTCCTCCCACATCCCAAAGATATGAGAGGTTGGTAGTTTAAATGGTTGCTGTAAATTGTCCCTTAGTGTAGGTGAGTGGTAGAATCTGGAGGAAATGTGGGGAAAATAGAGTGGGATTAACATAGGATTGGTGTAAATGGGTGGTTACATTTACGGTATGGACTCAGTGGGCTGAAGGGCCTATTTCCATGCTGAATGACTTTCTGTCTGTCGCTCTGAGATTAAAATTTAATTGAAAAGTAAGGAGTCGTTTTCATAAAAAGGTTGTATCAGTAAAATGACTGCAAGAACAGAGAAACCTGGAGGTTTGCATTCACAAATCTCTGAAGGCAGTGGAACAAGTTGATAAATATGTCTAAAGAAAGCTTACAAGATCTTTGGCTTTATAAATTGTGGCAATGAATACAAAACAAGAAATGCACCTTACCCCTTGAAAAAACATTTCTGTAGGCCCGAGCTGGTGTACCCAATTCATGGCATCACACCGTGGCGAGGGTGCAGAGGGTAAATGTACCATGGTTGAGGTACTTCGGTTAGAATCAGAATCAGAATCAGAATCAGATTTATTATCTCTGACATATGACGTGAAATTTGTTGTTTTGCTGTAGCGGTACAGTGCAAAGACATAAAAAAACCTACAGATAACAAAAATAAATAGTGCAAAAAAAAGGAATAATGAGAGTTCATGGACTGTTCAGAAATCTGATGGCAGAAGGGAAGAAGCTGCTTATGAATTGTTGAGTGTGGGTCTTCAGGATCCTCTACCTCCTCCCTAATGGTAGTAATGAGCAGGGGTCTCTCCCAGATGGGGAGGGTCCTTAGTGATGGATGCTGCCTTCTTGAGGCGCCACCTCCTAAAGATATCCTCGATGGTGGCAAGAGTTGTGTCTGTGATGGAGCTGGCTGAGTCTACAACCCTCTGCAGCCTCTTGCAATCCTGTGCATTGGAGGCTTCACACCAGGCTGTGATGCAACCAGTCAGAATGCTCTCTGCTATACATTTATAGAAATTTGTAAGAGTCTGGTGACATACCAAATTGCCTCAAACTCCTAACAAAGCAACGCCATTGGTGTGCCTTCTTCATGATTGCGTCAATGTGTTGGGCCCAGGATAGATCCTCTGCAATGTTGATGCCTAGGAGCTTGAAGCTGCTCACCATTTCCACCACTGACCTGGGCAGGCATGGTAGTGTAGCTGTTAGCGTGACGCTATTACAGCACCAGCGACCCGGGTTCAATTCCAGCCGCTGTCTGTAAGGAGTTTGTACGTTCTCCCCATGTCTGCGTGGGTTTCCTCCGAGTGCTCCGGTTTCCTCCTACATTCCAAACATGTACGAGTTAGGAAGTCATGGGCTTGCTATGTTGGCACCGGAAGCATGGCGACACTTGCAGGCTGCCCCCAGAACACTCTACGCAAAATAAAGATATCAATGAGGACTGGTGTGTGTTCTTCCGACTTCTTCTTTCTAAAGTTCACAATCAGTTCGTTGATCTTGCTGCCATGAGTGTGAGGTTGTTGCTGCGATACCACTCAACCAGCTGATCTATCTCACTCCTGTAAGCCTCCTCATCGCCATCTGAGATTCTACCAACAACCGTGGTATCATCTGCAAATGTATAGATGGCTTTTGAGCTGTGCCTAGCCATACAGTCATGAGTGCAGAGAGAGAAGAGCAGTGGGTTAAGCACGCATCCTTGAGGTGCACCTGTACTGATAGTCAGTGAGGAGGAGATGTTATTACCGATCCGCACTGACTGTGGTTTCCCAATAAGGAAGTCGAGGATCCAGTTGCAGAGGGAGGTACAAAGGCCCAGGTTTTGAAGCTTGGTTATTAATACTGAGGGAATGATGGTGTTGAACACAGAGCTGTGATTGATAAACTGTAGCCTGAGGTAGGTCTTGCTGTTGTTTAGATGGTCCAAAGCAGAGTGGAGTGCCAGTGATATTGTGTCTGCTGCAGATCTGTTGTGGTGGTTAGCATTATCACTCAATAATGATCTAGAGCAGGAAGCTCTGCCCATCTCCTGCCACAGCCCTCCTATTACATCCTCTGAGTCAGTGGCATTAAGCCAGCTATGACCTGACCATCAACAAATTTTATCAATGCACTATAGAAAGCATCCTATCCGGATGTATCGTGGCTTGGTGTGGCAACTGCTCTGCCCGAGACTGCAAGAAACTGCAAAGAGTTGTGAACACAGCTCAGCACATCATGAAAACCAGCCTCCCCTCCATGGACTCTGTCTATACTTCTCGCTGCCTCGGTAAAGCAGCCAGCATAATTAAAGACCCCTCCCATCCCAGACATTCTCTCTTCTCCCCCCTCCCATTGGGCAGAAGATACAAAAGCCTGAAAGCACATACCCCCAGGCTCAAGGACAGCTTCTATCCCGCTGTTATAAGACTATTGAACAGTTCCTTAGTACGATAAGATGGACTCTTGACCCCACAATCTACCTCATTATGACCTTGCACCTTATTGTCTGCCTGCACTGCACTTTCTCTGTAACTGTAACACTTTATT
>JAUZTB010000083.1:8564340-8594657 GCA_034780895.1 Rhynchobatus australiae | reverse complement strand
TTGAATTTAAATTATTTTGTTTTAATAGCATGCTGAGCTTTTAACAATTTGTAAATGTTTCTAACATTCAGGAACATTCAAAGCTTTTAACAGCTAGCTGAGCCAGGGGCTGTGACTCGCCCAGCTGTCAAAGTTCAGCTCTGCTGTTTGTAATTAGAGTTTGTTCTACCTTTCACGTGGAAATTTATACATGAGAAAGGCACGGTGAGGCGTCCGGTAGAACTGCTACATCACAGCTCCAGCGATCCTAGTTCAATGCTGACCTCCTGTGCTCTGTGGGTAAAGTTTGTACATTCTTCCTCTGACCACATTAGTCTCCTCCGAGTGCTCCAGTTTTCTCCCACATCCCAAAGGTGTGCAGGTTGAGGGATCAATTGGGACTGCAATTGGCACTGTAAAGTGTGGTAGAATCTGGGGGGAGATGAGGGGAATGTGGAGAGAATGAAAACAGAAACAGTGTATGGTTAGTGAGTATGCATCTTAGATGGTCATTGCAGACTTGGTAGGCTGAAAGGCCTGTTTCTATGCTGTATGACTGTATAACTCGAAAGGTCTTGTCACCATGTTAAGGCCTCAGCACCATAGATGGAAGTAGCCTCTCTCTGCAAGTTTCTGCTGAGTGAAGTTTGTGCTTTACTTGGAGACCAGAGGTGAGCAAGGCCAGCTCACCAACGACTGCAAATTCCTGAAGTAAGTGACATCTGCTGAGCTGCAGTGTTAACTGATGGTTGCAGTTGCCCCATCAGACTTTGTCCTCTCCATACAGCATGATTTCTAATATCTCATATGGAAGCATCTTGTACTTGGGTTAAGAATTCCAAGATTATATTCTAAAATAGTTGACTAATTAACAGTGGAATAATGATGCCCTCAATTCCTCCCCACTTGTGCTTAAAGATTACAATGGTGCAGCATGGTGAAAATTAAAGTTAACAATACATGTTTATATGTTAGGTTATCTACAGAAGCAAGGTGAACTTTAATATGAGAAGGTTTCTGGGTTTTTCTCTGCTTTGTCTCATTCCTTTTGCCCATTCACCATTTCAACATCAACTGAGAAGATACCTTGCACCACCAGGCTCAAGGACGGCTTCTATTCTGCTGTTATAAGACTATCAAAGGACCTCTTGTATGATAAGGTGAACTCTTGATGTCACAATCTACATCGTCATGGCCTTGCACCTTATTGTCTGCCTGCACTGCACTTTCTCTATAACTGTAACACTATATTCTGCATTCTGTTATTGCAATAACAGCAGAATAGAAGCTGTCCTTGAGCCTGGTGGTACATACTTTCAGGCTTTTGTATCTTATGCCTGATGGAAGGGGGGAGAAGGGAAAATGTCTGGGCAAGAGGGGTCTTTGATCATGATGGATAGACTGGCTGGTGTTTTTCTGGGGCCTTGGTATCATTCTATGGTTCTTCTATTCTGTGAACATCACTGGAGGTCTCCCATTGTGTAGTTGTTACATCACTTTTGCAAGCTATTGATGAAATGAAGTGACAGTAGGTTATAGTGAAAATTAGTGAGGGAATATGATTGGTCTGAAAGATTTGATGGGACAGAATGGTCTCCTTCTGTGTCATGAGGAAGTAGGAAAATATGGAAATATGAAATGGAAATTATGACCAGCTGGCATCCACTGCATGGAAATGGTGCTGAACGGGATTGGTATTTAAGCACAATGTGTTCATATAATATTTTATTGTGCATTAACTTAATGAAGTATCAGCCCATTAAAATCAAAAGGTTAGTACCGCCTTGATGCTAATATCACCTCACAGCCAGATATTAACCTGAAACAAACACAAGAATGGACGGAAGCAGCTAATATGTCAGGAAGCATCTGTGAAGGGAGTAGTGATTGGTCAGGTTCAAACTGAGGGATGTGTGAGTGATGGTCCAGTGCCTGTGTTACTGAATAACTGTGTCTATCTATGTTGGTGCCTCTGTCAGCACGTCTGGGTTTAAATAATCATATAAAGATGACCATTAGCTCAAAGAAAGCATCGCTGGATGTCGTAGTCATGGAGTCATACAGCACAGAAACAGGCCCTACAGCACGACAGGTCTATGTCAACCTTTTTGCCCATCTACACTAATCCCATTTGTCTGCATTAGGCCCATATCTTTCTATGCCTTACCTATCTAAATGCCTCTGAGATGGAGTAAGTGCCTGATTCCACCACCACCTCTGGCAGCGCGTTCCAGGTATCAACCACACTCTATGCAGGCCACACTACAATCTAATGTTAATCCACTTTATGCCACATTTTTCCTGGAAGTCATCATCCATGGTAGTACAGCAAATTCCCAGTATTAGCACCAACTGTGCATGCCCAAAATCACACAATGGATCAAATGTGCTAGTTTCAGGCAATGATACTTCCCCTCCCAACAAATCACTCAACTTCACGTTGCTGAGTGTGAGAAGTGGACACAGTGAAACAGAAGTCAGAGGCATTCTTTCAAAGAGGATGTCCATGCCATCAGAACAACTGGAGTCGCCTCATTTATATTCCAGCACTGTCACCTCCAACAGCTTAAAAGGGAAGGATGCAGCTGCAATAATGGTAGCCGTACCCAGAAGCGGCCTATCAGCTAACCCAAAGCATTCATTTGTGTTAATCCTTGTAGCAGAATACCAAAAGTACAGGTGATGTATTTGCCTGATAGGCAACTGTTTCAACCAAAATCAAAATGATATTGCTGCTGTTACTTTAGAATTGAATGGTCAAAGGATATACGATAAATAAATTTTATTAAAATAAATCACTGCAGAAGAATTTTCCAAGTGTTCTTGTAAAAATCCATTCACCCTTCAAGCAGCTCACCTGATTACATTTTGCCATCATTTCATTTTAAATGTTTCCAAGTAAATGTCTGGTCAAATGACTAGACATTTACTTTCAAAGACCTTTGACAAGGTCCCACATGGTAGGCTGGTCCAGAGGATTAGAATACATGGAATCCAGGGTGAGATAGCAAATTGGGTACAAAATTAGTTTGGTGGTAGGAAGCAGAGGGTGGTGGTGGATTGGAGACTAATGGTGCACCGCAGGGATTGATGTGGGTCCTTTATTGTTCATTATATTTATTAATGATTTGAAAGAGAAAGCAGGTGCCATCATTAGTAAGTTTACAAATGACACCAAAATTGGTGATATAGTGAAGAGTGAAGAAGGTTGTCTAAGGTTACAACAGGATCTAGAAATGAGCAATGGAATGGCTGATGGAATTTAACTCAGACAAGTGTGAAGTGATACATTTTGGGAAGCTAAACCAGGGCAGGGTATGACTTCCAAATGATGGACAATTGCTGGTTAGTGAGTGAAGGGTGTGTGTTGAACAGTGCCTGAGGATATTGGCATGGTTACCAGGAGAAAGTATCTGCAGTCACTGCCTAAATCACTCAGGTGAGTTGATGAAATCTCTTCTGGCGCTGGATTCAGATTCTGTGTATTGACCTGAAGCTCAGTAACTACCTGCTCCACCTGCTTCCACACTGTGTGCCTGGAAAGCCATTGGCCTTCCAGACGGTACAAGACATCTATCCTCCTTTTCATGTCCTTGACCAAGAATGCAGCGTGGCATCCAAAACTCTGAGGTTCATCTCCATCAATGGTCAGCCATTCTCTCAGACTCATTTGCAGAATGATTCCACCAGTGCATGCTAGCCTCAATAGATCTCCCCTTTAAAGAGATGCATGCTAAAGTTTAGGTGCAATTTGTGCAATCAACACAGGACAACTTGCAGCAGGATGGGAAAACATTTGTTAGGGGTGCAAAGAAGAACTGTGGGGATCTCACAGTGGAAAACTGTTGCTGTCAGGATATTTGGGATTGCTTCCTTCAGAACAGAGACTGAAAGGAGACATAAATGAGGTGTGTAAAATGCTAAGAGGCCAAGATAATGTGGATAGGAACAATGCATATCCGTCAGCTGAAAAGAAAATCAAAAACTGGCAATGATGAAAATCTGAATTAGAAACAGAAAATGCTGAAAACTCTCAGCAGATTAGGCAGCATATGTGGAAAGAGAAGCAGTTAATGTTTCATGTCCAGAATGGTTTGTCAGAAATTCAACAAGGATGTGGACCAAGCATAGTAGTATTAGGCTGTATAGCACATGTTCTGCCAGTAATTCAATGGACCATAAGACCTTACATTTCTAAAATTCAATAAGATCATTCCTTCATGCAGACACACCATTGTGCCTCTTGTACAAAGTTGGCTTCTTGCTTCCATTCTCCCAGACAGGCACGGATTAATTCTTAGGCCTATTTTGGGGGACAAACCAATTTAACATCTGCTAAGTTTTGTAAATTCCTTTCCTTTTGCAGCAAATAAGTATCTTCTTCTTAAATCATTCTGTCAAAAATTATAATTGCTGTATATCATTGCTGTTTGTCACCAAAGATACTGCATTATAAGATTTCAAAATCATATAGAACATCAGATTTATTTTTAGTTCATCTCAAGTAATACCCCCAGCATTTTTTTACCTGTCCAAATCCAGCAAAATCTGTTTCACATAAATGTGAATAAAAAATGCCACAAACTGTGTGACTTAAATGATAGGTCCCCATTGTAAATGTTGCTCTGATCTGTAGACTTATTGTTGAAGCTAATAACTTAAGACTCACATCCCCACCGTCCTGTTGCTTGTTTGAGTCAGCTTGTGATATAAGCTTGCAAACAACCCACTCTGTCACAGACAGTAGTCAACTGCTTTTGCAAGGAAATACCTCATTTTTCACACTTAATCTAAGCATGGTACAAAACCACACTTGGCTGTTTTTACTTATCACATCCATGTGAGTTCCCTCAAACTCTGTGCTGACACCAACTGTCTGGAGTCAAAGGTTAAGTATGAAATCATCTACTGGAGCCAGAATCTATGGCAACAGATGGTTCACAAAGCCTCTGGCATACAAAGCACTGTAGTGTGTCCTACAGATTTCTGCAGGCTGAAATATGGGGGTTTTATACTCTTTTTCTACCAAAAAAATAGATGACATTTAACAACATGAGGGATGATATTAAATCCTCTTATAATTAAACTATTATCCTGAACCTTTGCAAATAGAGTGATGTAGTGGATCTATTTATTAATGGAAAGAACTAAATAAAATTCTGGGCTAAAACATTCTGTATCTAAGCTTTTAGTATCGTTTACCAGGAAAAGTAATAGAGTCAAAAATATTCGGAGTTTTCAAAATGCATTCTGTTAAATTGGATTATTACAGCAAAATGTTCAAATGGCTTTTCACGTTGGTGACTCAGCTAAGATTGCTACATGAGGTATAAACCAGAGTTATTTTTCTAAAAGTTGCTCCTCACGCCTTGTTATGCTGTGCACCTTTTAAGTGAACTGGTGAAATAGTCAGAGTTTATTATAAGAGTTAAGCATTTACTTTCTTTTTAGAAAGGAAATAGCAAAGTTTAATTTCTCTATTCTCATGGAAGTAATGAATGTACACACTCCTTTATTATCATGAAGCAAGGAAGTCAGCAATAAAGCACTAATGATGATTAGGCATTTCCAAATTAGACAGATGTGCTGCACAAGTTTCATGATAAGTAACTCTGCTATGATGGGAACAAAAGATGTGTGAAAGTAAAACTGGAAGGTGGCATTTCAACATCTGGTCAATACATGTAGAAATATCACAACCATGTTGTCTTTGAGTACCTCTATAATGTCACTACAGATAACAGCCATAGTCAATCATTTGCTGCAATGCCCATTTAACTGTCCGACACCAGTGGATGATTAGTGCTACTTGAATGGGGTCCATCAGTTAAAAATTTGAACTGTTTTTCCATTTAGTTCCAATTGCCTATTTATCTCCACCTCTGGGGCAAGATTAGTCTGAGTTTCCTCATTTAAATAGATACTCCTGCTGCACAATAGTGAAAGTCAGTCCAGTTGTTTACCACATCTCTTATTCAGTTCAATTCACTTCAAAGAAACCTAATATTGAAAAGCTGTAAAGTGCCAGCCTCTGGACTTCCACTGAAAATGAACATTTACTGAATGTCCAAGTGTTTAAATGGGAAACCTCAACTTTATCTTGACCTGGAAATGGATCAGGCTAAGTAAAAGGAACTAAATGGAGACCCTCTCATGAAAACTGTTAAATGGCTCATGGAGATACTCGTTAAAGAATGGTCCTTGAAAAGGGTTAGTAAATCAATCACAGGGCACCACTCTGTTCAAGATGAAATTTTTATTTGAATCTGTTGCTTTCAGCACTACTTGATCCAAGGGGATATTGCAGTGTGGATCCAGAACTGGCTGGCCCACAGAAGGCAGAGAGTGGTTGTTGAAGGGTCATATTCTGAGTGGAGGTTGGTGACCAGTGGTGTACCTCAGGGATCTGTACTGGGACCCTTACTCTTTGTGATTTTTATAAATGATCTGGATGAGGAAGTGAAAGGGTGGGTTAGTAAGTTTGTAGATGACACGAAGGTTGGGGGTTTTGTGGATAGTTTGGAGGGCTGTCAGAGGTTACAGAGGGACATAGATCGGATGCAAAGTTGGGCTGAGAAATGGCAGATGCAGTTCAACCCAGATAAGTGTGAAGTGGTTCATCTCGGTAGGTCAAATATGATGGCCGAATATAGTATTAATGGTAGGACTCTTGGCAGGGTGGAGGATCAGAGGGATCTTGGGGTCCAAGTCCATAGGACGCTCAAAGCGGCTGTGCAGGTTGACTCTGTGGTAAGAAGGCATATCAATCAGGGAATTGAATTTAGGAGCCGAGAGGTACTGTTGCAGCTATACCTGGTCAGACCCCACCTGGAGTACTGTGCTCAGTTCTGGTCGCCTCACTACAGAAAGGATGTGGAAGCCATCGAAAGGGTGCACAGGAGATTTACAAGGATGCTGCCTGGAATGCAGAGCATGCCTTATGAAAGCAGGTTGAGAGAACTCGGCCTCTTCTCCTTGGCGCGAAGGAGGATGGGGGCGGGGGGAAACGTGATAGAGGTGTATAAGATGATGAGAGGTATTTATCGGGTAGATAGTCAGAGGCTTTTCCCCAGGGCTGAAATGGTGGCCATGGGAGGACATAGGTTTAAGATGCTGGGGAGTAGATATAGAGATGTCAGGGGTAAGTTTTTTACTCAGAGAGTGGTGAGTGTGTGGAATGGGCTGCCGGCAACGGTGGTGGAGGCGGATACGATAGGGTCTTTTAAGAGACTGTTGGATAGGTACATGGAGCTGAGTAAAATAGAGGGCTATGGGTAAGCCTAGTAAATTCTAGAGTAGGGACATGTTTGGCACAGCTTTGTGGGCTGAAGGGCCTGAATTGTGCTGTAGTTTTTCTATGTTCTATGAATCATTTGACAAACTTCCTCATTATCCACAGCTCTGCCAAATTTTTGTGTCATCTACAAACTGACTGATCAGTCCATCTACATTTTCATCTAAACAATTTATACATATTACAAACAACTAAGGTCCCAGCATTGATCCTTGCAGAACACCAGTAGTCACAGACCTCCAGTCAGAATAACACCCTTCTACCACTGCTTTCCATCGGTGGCCAAGCCAATTTTGAATCCAATCTACCAATTTTCCATGATCCCATGTGCCTTAATCTTCTGATCAGCCTACCATGAGGAACCTTGTTGAAAGCTTTACTAAACTCCATGTACAAAACATCTGCTGCCCTACTCTCAGCAATCATCTTCATCACCTCCTTAAAAAACTCAATCAAGTTTGTAAGACATGACCTCCCCCATACAAAGTCATGCTGACTATCTTTAATAAGTCTATACTTTTCCAGATGCAAAGAGATCCTATCCCTAAGAATCTTCACCAATAATTTCCCTACCACTGATGTAAGGCTCACTGACCTATACTTTCCTAGTTTGTCTCTATTGCCCTTCTTAAACAAAGGAAAAATATTGGATGTTTTCCAGTTCTCTGGGACCTCAACTATGGCTAAAGAGGATACAAATATCTCTGTCAAGGCCCCAGCAATCTTTTCTCTCTCAATAATCTTGGATAGATTCTATCAGGCCCTGGGGACATCCACCCTAATGCTCTTCAAGAGACCTAACACCTCCTCTTTCTTGATATCAATGTGCCCTAGAATATCAACATAACCACTGTACATTCACTGGTTCCCCTCCATCCACACTGGTCAAGACCCTCAAAAATACTCTATTAAATTCAGATATGATTTTCCCCTTCATGAAGCCATGTGACTCTGCTTGATTCTATAATACTTTTCAAACATGCTGCTCTTACTTCCTTAATAATTGATTCTAACATGTTTCCAATAATGGACGTCAAGCCAATCATCCATTAGTTACCTACATTTGCCTCGCTCTCTTTTAGAATAGAGGTGTAAATTGTCAATTTTCCACTTCTCCAAAATCTAAGGGATTTGGAATATTACAACTAATACATCTTCCATCCCAGTAGTATCTTCTTTTAGGATGCAAGTCATCTGGGCTAGAGGACTGATCAGCCTTTAATCCCATCAGTTTGCCTAATATTATTTCTCTCATGATAGTGATGGTATATTAGAGTCATAGAGTCATACAGGACAGAAAGAGGCCCTTTGACCCACGATGCCCACAACCAACTGCACTTAATTCACTTCTTATTAACACTCTAGATGTTCTCAAGCTCCCAATTGTCTGCTCAATGAACCCAACTGCCTCACCACTTCCATTCCTGACACCATACTGGTTAATTTCCCAGCAACCTGAAACCAGCATGATCCTGTCTCTAGCAGCACCACCCATCCTCATCTTTTTTCTCATGCCCCCTTTAAGATTTGCAGCTTCACTGGTTTTCTTTGCAAGTTCCTCAACAAAGTGTGCCATCAAGCATAAAAGACCTTGTGTTTTTTTTTGCATGGAACCTTGGGTCTTATGTGTGATTGAATATCCCTGCCACAGGATAAGGCCTGCACAAAGAACTGATGCACGACCCTAAATCAGCAATAGTTTGATGCTTCTTTTCAGGTTCAGTACAGTTTCTAGCCTGTAGGAAGTGTTTGTAATGTAAACATTTAAAAAATGCATTAATTAAAAGTTATTACCTATTGTTGTAGAAAAGAATCCATGCCAGAATGGAGGGACCTGGGATGATGAAAAATGTGACTGCCCAGATCACTATGAAGGGATCTATTGTGAATTTCTAGATGATGACATTGAAATAGGTGAGTCTATTTTCAAATTAATTCCTTTCCTCATGCTATTATTTTGATGTGACTGCTTCTTGTATTCCCTTGATATGTGACCTAACAAAAAATTATATGCCTTTGTCCTGAAGCCCAGCAAACAGTGTTTTCAAAAAGTGAGTTCAGGTTCTATTACCCTTCATCTCTACTTAGAAGTGCTATTGCATGTGGTAAAGTGTAAAAACATAATTTACAAACCAACCACTAAGTGTTATCCAAGTACAAACAGTGCATTTCCAGAAATTCTATTCCTATCTTTATACCGTTTCTTTGCTAGGAACACAATATTCCATTGCAAGTTCACCGGGGATAAATTAATGGTGCAAGATTTCTGTACTAAAATCCTCTTGCAATAAAAGCCAATGTAATATTTCCCTTTCTAATTGATCGCTACATGTATATTAATTTTCAGATGTCTGTGTACCATGGTACCCAGGTCCCTCTGAACACCAACACCTTTCAATCTCTCATCATTCAAAATATTATCTGCCTTTTATCATTTTAACAGTTACAGGGGTGAGCGCCTGGGAAGGAAGGGGGATCGATGAGGAGGGATGAATGGACGAAGGAGTCACAGAGAGATTGATCCTTGCGGAAAGCAGACAGGGGAAGGGAAGATGTTCCTGGTGGTGGGATCCTGTCGTGGATGGCAAAAGTGACGAAGAATGATATGTTGGATGCATAGGCTGATGTGCTGGTACTTGAGGGAAAGGGGAACTCTATCCCCATTATGCCTGGGGGTTATGGGATAAGGGCAGAAGTGTGGGAAATAGAGGAGATGTGATGAGGGCTCTATCAAAAGCAGTAGGGGCAAACCCTGTTTTTTGAAAAAGGAAGATATCTCAGGTGGCCTGGAGTGCAAAACCTCATCACGAGAACAGATGTGGTGGAGAAGGAGGAACTGAGAAAAGGGAATGGTGTCCTTGCAAGTGACAAGGTGAGAGGAGGTGCAGTTGAGGTAGCTGTGGGAGTCGGTTGGTTTGTAGATGTCAATGGAGGATTTGTCTCCCGAGATGGGAACAGAGAGATCAAGAAAGGAGAGAGAGGTGTTGGTGAAGGACCAAGTGATTTTGAGGGCGTGGTGGAAGTTGGTAACAAAGTTGACTAAATTGACGAGCTCCACACAGGTCTGGGAAGCAGCACCTATGCAATTGTCAATGTAACGGAAAAAGAGTTGGGGAGCAGTGCCAAGGTAGATTTGGAACATGGATTGCTCCATGAAAAGGCAGGTATAACTGGGGCCCAAACAAGTGCCCATGGCTACACCTTTGGCTTGGAGAAAGTGGGAAGAGCCAAAAGAGAAGTTATTGAGGAGTCACAGAAGTCTGCCAGACGGAGGAGTGTGTTAGAGGAGGGGAACTGTTTGGGTGTGAAACGGAGAGCCCTGAAGCCTCCTTGATGGGGGATAGAAGTGTTTTCAGTGAACCTGGTGGTTGAAAGGGAACATGGGAAACAAGGAGCTGGAAAATTTAAAGGGTGTATGGGAAACAAACCAGGTGAACTTAAAGGCAGAGAAGGAACATAGCCCCAGTAACTGAAAGGAAGTGTGGGAACTGCGGCCCCAGTGAATAAAGGGAGTACAGAATCAGCAATTGGCCAGTCAGGTGCCAAACCACCAGGATTCACAAATGGTTGGATAGCAAGTTATCAAAATTTTATTCTGTGTTATTTCTCAAAGTTATTCCTTAATATGTTAACACCACCTTTGTGGGCAGTGCATTTCTGTTCATTACAATTTAACGTGTCAAAAAAAATCTACTTCCCCTATGAGGCACAATCTTGGTTAATGAGTGATTAATTAAATTATAACTGATCATTTACAGATGAAGTTGATGCCATTGTTGATGTCTCACTCAGGATAACAAACCAAAAGTATTCTAGCCAACTGCAAGACAACACAACAGAAGCATATAAAGAATTCTGCATTAAATTTAATCAACAGGTTGGTGTCAAGACCTGTACACTATGCTCTCAATTGTGATTTTTTTTAATCAACTTAATATTACTTCCTTGCTATCTCTTCACTATCTCTATGTATTAAAATTAATTTGATTTTTTTCTGTCTAAATTGTTCCAGTTGGTTATAACAGAGCTCCTATTTCTATAGCTCCTCTTTAAATCTCAGTTCATTTACAGAAAGATTACAACATGGAAAGAGGCCTTGAGCCTGAATTGCTTCTGTGTAAGAGCAATCCAGTGTCCTCTTCCCAGAACCCTTCAAATTCTTACCTTACAGATACTTCTCCATCTCCCTTTTGAACACTACAATGGAATCTGCCTCCACTACTATCCCTCACAGTACACTTCAGACCCTAACGCTCATTGTGGAAAATCCCTCATCTGACCTTTGTGTTTTTTTTCCCCATCACTTTCATTCTACCTCAGTTTCCCCAGTGATACGTTTTTCTCTGTCTACTCTGTACATACCCTTACTGACTTTGAAGCTGGGGTTGTTCTAAGAACAGAGGAGGTTGTAAGAAGATCTGATAGAAGTATTCAAAGTTATACAGCACTGAAACAGGACCATCTGGGCCTGATGATTTATCCACCTTTAAGCCTTACAGCTTCCCCAGCACCTTCTCCTTAGTGATGGCCGCTGCACTCACCTCTGCCCCCAGACTCTCTTGAATTTCTGGCATGTTACTGGTATCTCCGACCATGAAGACTGATGCGAAGTACCTTTTCAGTTCCTCAGCCATTTCTTAGTTCCCCTTTATTACTACTCCAGTGTCAAGTGGTCCAACGTCCGCTCTTGCCCCACTCTTACCCTTTAATGTATCCTAAAAAAATTTTGCAATCTTATATTATTGGCAAATTGACCCTTGTATTTCATCTTCTCCACCTTGTTGCTTTTTTAGTTGTCCTCTGTTGCTTTTTAAAGGCTTCCCACTAATCTTTGCCATATTTCATGCCTTCTCTATTGCTTTTATGTTGTCCCTGTCTACCCTTGTCAGCCTTGGTTGCGTCGTCCTCCCCTTAGTGTACTTCTTCCTTGAGATGAAGTTCTGCCGTGTCTCCTGAATTACTCCCAAAAACTCCTGTCATTGCTGCCTCGCTGTCTTCCCTGCTGGGGTACCCTTCCAATTTTTGGATTCTACTTCATATTTGCTACTGCTTTTCTCATTCTCTCCTATGTTTCATTTGTACTTCCACTCTGAACTTTCTGCAAGTAGCCTGGTTTTCACTCATGTTAGTAACTTGGCATCGTTCATATGCTCTAATAAAAAAGAAAATACTGGAAATACTCAACAAGTCAGGCAGCAGCTGTGAAAATAGAAACAGAGTTTAATATTTCAGACCAAAGACTCTTTATCAGGTTTTTATCTATCATATGCTTGATTTTCTGATCTATTTTATTAACTTTTTGGTCATCCAGACAAGTTTGGCTTTAATTTCCCTACCCTTCCCCCTCATGAGAATTTACCTAGACTTCAGCCGAAACATCTCCACTTTAAATGCCTCCCATTGTTCAACAGGTATTTTAGCTTGCCAAGCTCAAATTCCGACTTATCCAGGCCAGATCAGTTCTCATCATATTTAAATTGGCACTTCTCCAATTAACTATTTTTACCCTGAAGTATTCTATATATTTTTCCATAGCTATTCTAAACCTTTTGATGTTATGATTATTATTTTCTAGATGCTCCCCTTCTGGCTCAGAACAAATCGAGCAATATTGTCTTCCTCATTGGGGCAAAAACATATTAATCAATAATGCTCTGCTGAACACCCTTCATAAACTCATCCCCCTCTTCTCTCTTTATGTTATTGCTATCCCTGTCTGTTTTAGGACAGTTGAAGTCCCCATTATCGTTACTCTATGGTTTTTGAAAATCTTTGCAATTTCTCTGCAAATTTGCTCAGTGCCCTTCCCTAACTGTTGGGCTGTAGAATAGTCCCAGTAGTATTACCATTTCAATCTTAATTCTAAACCAATAGAGTCTGCCCTTGATCATTACAGGACATCCCCTCTCTCCAACACTGCAATATTTTCCTTAATCACTACTGCCAATATGCCTCCTTTCTTTCCTACCCCATTTTTCCTGAACATCTAATATCCAAGAATATTTAGAACATATTTTGCCAGGTTCTCATTATTACCATGACATTGTGATCCCACATAAGCAATACACCTACAGCTCAACAACTTTGTTCAATAAGGTTCTTGCATTTGCACTACATGCACTGTAACTCTGTCTTAGACCTTCTCGTACTCTTCCTTAGTCTCCTTCTGTGTTAAAACTTTCCATTTCTTGTTCAGGTGCTATTTACCTCTCTCAATCCTTTAATACCTTTTGTTTCCTTCTCATGGCTAACTTCCTGAGCCCAACTCCCTGCAAAATTTAGGAAAGGTGGCAGTCAATATATGCAGAGTTCTCACAAGCAGCAATGTTATAATAACAAGCAGACAGTCTGCTTGTTAAGTTATTTAGCATTTTCGCAAACTTCAAAGTCAAAGTTGAACTTATTGTCATTCACACAAGCACATGTATGCACAGGTACAATGAAAAGCTTAGTCAAATGTCCTTAACCTCCAAAGAAAGTAAAGATGCAGGTGCACCTTCCTTGTGATTGCATCTATGAGCTGGGCCCAGGAAAGGTCATCTGATATGTTAATGCCCAGGAATTTAAAGCTGATAACTCTCTCCACCGCCGATCCCCTTTCATACTTGATTCTATACCAGACTTACTACTACTTCACCCACTGCTGATGTGCAGCCACCAACTGTCACCTAGCTGTTGACTATTTAAATCTTCCTCAAATTTCCTTCACCCTTTTCCCTAGTTTCCCACTAAGGTTCTATGACTATACTCCAATATCATTCCTGTTATGGCCAACTCCAAATGTGCATTTGCATAAAAATCAAGTAAACCAGGCTAAATTCAAGGTGTTGTTTGCAGCTAATTCGCAATTATAGATCACAGAACAGTACAGCACAGGAACAAGCCTGGCAGATAATTTTGACATTCTTTTTACAATAAAAAGCACATGGGCAACAATATCCCGATTTCCTTTCTTAATTAAATAAAATTTACATTCACATACAGGAACATTCACAACCCATTCTCCATTTTTTTTCAGATGGCCATCATTTATGAGAAGATCCATGGATACAAAGGAGTAAAGATTATAAGCATTAGGTAATCTCAACAATATCCTCCTCATATTTGCCCAGCTTGGGATTTGCCAGGACCACTCTATTCCAGATATTATCATAGTCTTGGTCCAGACATGGACCAAATAGCTGAATTCCAGAGGTGAGGTGAGAGTGACTGCCCTTGTTATCGAGGCAGAATTCTGCCTTTTTAGCTCTTCCTCAGTATGATCATCACACTTGTCTTGGAGCTAAATCACCAATCTAGAACTTGAGCAATATATTTTTCTGTGGCCCAGAGTGCAGGTCATTTGTTCCATCTGACAGTATTGATCCATACAACAATCAAACAGATTGCAGAATAGAGGCACACAATACTGCAGATGCGGGAATCTGGAGCAACACACAAGATGCTGGAGGAACTCAGCAGGTCAGGCAGCATCATTTATGGAGGGAAATGTACAGTTGACATTTTGGGTCAAGAGCCTCTTATCTGGACTGAAAGATAAAAGGGGATATAGCCAGTATGAAAAGGTGGAGGGAAGGGATGGAACAAGAGCTAGCAGGTGATAGGTGGATCCAGGTAAGGACGGGTGATAGGCAAATGGGGAGGGCAGAGTGGGACTAGTCAGAAGTTTGGAGCTGATAGGTGGATGTGACAAAGGGCTGAATATCATGGAATCTGACAGAAGAGGAAGGCGGAGCATGGAATAAAAGTATAGAGGTTTGGAGAAATCAGTAGGAGGAGTGTGTGGGTGATGGGAAGGTGGAGAGGGTGGGAGGGGAAAGGGACAGGCATTAACCTCACTTTCCAAATGAGGAACCTAAGTTTTTGATTGGCATTACTTTCTTTGGATAAGACAAGCAATTCTTTTTTAATTATTTCCCAGCTTACACCTTCATCCAAAAGCCAAGACAAATTTGATTTTTTTTTAAATCATCTTTCTTTCTGTCCCACAGGAATGGCAGTATCATTGTGGATCATGAGGTGCTTCTCTCCATGAACACCTCAGAAGGATTTTCTCATGAAGTCCTCAAAGAGAAAGCCAAAGAAATTAAAACAATTCTAACAAGTGTAAATTCATCAGAAGGTAGGAATCAAACCTGAAAGCCCAAGTTGACAGGGAACATTTGGTGTGAATTGCAAATGTTCTAGATGCTGGACTGTGATGTTAGTGAAAGGTTGATTCTGTAGCTAATGGAGTTTGATGGAACTGTGTATAGGTAGACTTGCATTGCATCTAATCTGTGTTGTACCTGATTTAGGAAGTGTTCAACAAGACAGTGTACTGTGCAAAACCCATTCTTTCCTTGACCTGGAAATGTTTGATGGAATAGTGTAGAGAGGGTTTTTCTCATTCTCAGAATATTTGGTATAAACTGTTTGGAATGTGATTTACTCTGTGACTAACCAAGGTTTCATGGGTAAGAGTAAGAAGCAGTACTGATATCCTTCACCTAAATTGACATCAAATTCAGAGAACCCACTCTTTTATGTTTCGAGGGGTTAAATCACCCTCTAATACTTTGTGAAAAGAAGTTTTCAACAAAATTGCGTATTTTAAATTTCAGGCAACAACACTGGATTCCATTTTGACACTTCCACAGTAAATGTGCAAAATCCTGTTGTGAGCGGTAAGGCACGTAATTTGTTACTGCAAAATTAATGTTGTGTTCTGGGCAAAGAATTTCTGATTATGAACTATAAGTCTCTAAATGCTCCAGCAGGAATGTCAGTAAGCAGAGAACTTAGATTATTTACAAAACAACTAAGAAAATATTTTTTTTAAAAACCTGTGGATGCTGTTAATGCATTGCCTGAGAGGGTGGTAGAAGCAATTACTGAAAAAGGAAACTGGATAAATACTAAAAAGAAAACTTTGCACCGATGGAGTTTATTTGGATACCTCTTTCAAAGGCACAATGGGACAAATAGTTACCTTCTATGCTGTCAGATTCCATAGAAATCATAAAACATACATAAACAATTGTTAAAATTTCACTGCATGAAAGATCCATGCCAATTTCTTGTGACACTATTGGAGGGAAGTCTTCTCGAATGGAGTCAAAGGACTCCATACTTGGGGCAAGGAGCATAATGGCTGGGACTCGCCCAAAGAAAGTAGAAGGTCTTCTCATATATACGGCCCACCATTGAAGAAACAATTGTTGTTCCAGTGGCAGACCGAAAATGGTTCAAGTATGCTCAAATGTATGTGAGCAAACTCCCTATTGCCAGTTAACTCTCACATGCTTTCTGAAGCACTAATGTGCTCTTAAATCTTGCAGCTCTGACACTAAACCTGTGCAGTACACTTACTGATATCACTACTGCATAGTGATCTCCATGCATAAACATGTCACACTCAGACTGTGGTAGAATTTCTCACAGAAGTATTGATCATTTTTAGAAACTGGCAGCCTTAATGCAATGAATTGTGTGGATGGAAAAAGAACATGTGCTGTGCTCTTGCACTTCTAGCCCTGATGTGAAATTTTTAATAAACTGATAAAAAAATACATTATTATCAATCTTCATTTATCGTTTGACAGATAATTGTGCTTCACTGGTTCCCAAGAATGTAATCCAGTATTATAAACTGGTTTTCACTGGGACGAAGGCAATATGTGCTTCAGTCTGTGATTCAGCAAGGAACGACTCAATGAAATGTGGAAAAGGAATGTGTGGAGTAACAAATAAAGGACCCCAGTGCTAGTAAGATTTGATGATCAACTAAACATATTTCTCTGGATATTCTTTTACCTTTAGAACCATGTTATAGCTATACTGAGGGAGCATTGCACTGTTGAGTGCCATATTTGGAATTAAGTATTAAAGCAAGGCCTTCTCTGGTCTTTTAGAAAGATCCCATTGCACTACTTCAAGGAGGAGCAGAAGAGTTTTCTCCAGTGTATTGTCCAATATTTATGCCTCAACAAATAGTACTCAAAAAGATTATTTGTTCATGATGTGGTATTCCTGTATTATTTTCTTATAAAATGGTTACACCAAAATTAGAGTCTAAGAAATATTATTTCTTCCCTTTGAGAAGCATTAAATCCCAATTTATATGATTAAACATGCAAGTACTGAATAATCTGTGTGCAGATGCATGATAAGTGAGTCGGCACTATTAAAGAGCTCTCTCCATGCCAGTTCCTCAAGACATGGAGCAGGCTGACTGTACCCATGCCATCATAGACTATAGTAGAATTGGGCCACAGAAGAAGGTATTTGTGAAATGAAGATATAAGTGTACATATTTTTAGATCTATATGCAATGCTGCCAACAAAGGGACTTTTAATGTTAAAATGACCAATTATTTATAAAATATAAAAGCAATGGCCCAGTGGAGACTCTTTAAATCATGCATGGTTCACTTTTTTCAGCATGATGTTCTGCTTGTTTCATTAAGTGACTAATACAGGCCATATATGGTGATGCTGTCATCATGTGAGGGAAATATGGTTAGTATGTTTGTATGTATGCATGAACATCACCTCAAGTATCTAGTACAGTTTATTAGTATGAACATCACCTCAAGTATCTAGTACAATTTCTTGAAGGGTACGATTTCAACAAGGAATGAACTTAAACATCTCAAAATACGCCCACAATGCTTGTTTGTGCATTTTGTGCTCCCAGAAAATGTGATGCAAAAGATACATTTCACTGCATGCTTTGATGTACATGTGACTAATAAAGATATCTTATAAACAGATGCAAACTGATTTAATAGCTGGGCAATTGTGTGAACATGGGATAGATCTCCAATGCTCAGAACCCCAAAGTACTGTAGGCAAAGGAAAGTTGGTGAATAATGTCGAATTTTTATCTTCACTTTCTTCTAGTTGTGATGTATCTCAGGACTACTGGTACTTTGGTGATTTCTGTGACCATAAGATTCATAAGAATGGATTAATTGCTGGTATATCAGTGGCGCTAACTCTGCTTGTTCTTGGCATTTTGGCTCTTGTGATCTACCTGATGAAGTTTCGCAAGACCACAAAGAAAATCCTAAACAAAAGGTATGGTAAAATATGTGTGTGTATATTTTGTGCATTTATTTCTGAGGGTTGCACACTCACCTTCTGAAAGAGTGGAGGAGATAGAAATGCTCAACACTCTTAAAAAGTTACTGGATAAGCACTTGGTATCATTTGGCTTCCTTCTTTACTGTAAATTTCTGATTCTCTGACCATCTAAGTGCCTAAACCTCTGGCTCAGCATCTAAAATATCTTTGTAAACCTAGGTTGATTAGAACTGGAAAAAGTCTTTCACATAAAAGAAATGGAATGGAAGGAATGAGCAGGTGGACAGGAGAAAAAAATCGTCAGTCTAGCATTGTATCCTGTGGAGTTGAGAAGACTGAGAGGTTAACGATCAACATACAAGATACTGAAGAGTTTGGACAGTGTAGATATAAAGAACTATTTTTGTGTGGGATACTGTCTAAAAATAAGATAGACAATTTTTAGACAATTTTTTTTTCTTTAGGAGTCATGAGTCTATAGAACTCTTTCTCAAATTACTGGGGAAGCAGGGTCTTTGAATATTTTTAAGGCAGTAGATAGAATGCAGAATTCAGATTACACTCAAATCAGCCATGATCTTATTGAATGGCAGAGCAGGCTCAACAGAGCGATTGGCTGTTTCCGCTTAATTCGTATTAGAACACAAAACCTCTGTAGAACGCTTTTATATAAATATCTAGAATTTTTCTTTCTTTCTTTGCAAAGTAGTTTTACTTCTTCTCAAATTGTAATTCTCTGGCACTTGTATCTTCAACAGAGAAGATGAGCAAAAGAAAAATATATTGGAAAAGTGGGAAGAAGATAATTGGGAATGGCACAATGCTGCTAACAACAGAGACACCAATGGCTCTGATGGTAAAGCTATTATTTACGAATCTAAATTTTACTTGACTGTATAAACATACCCTAATTAGAAAATAGCAAGAACTTCATTTTATGAGCTAATTATTATAGAAGACTTTGACATGACAAAGTGATGGTTTGAAAATATAACTTACTGATAGTAAGTAGCAGTGAGATTTTAATGTCTCCTCCACTATCATAAACAGGAATACATTGTCCAGCATGGTTCAGAAGTGGCTTCAAAGGAGGTTATTGCTACTAACTGAATGTCCTTATGTCAATTCCCTCTTTGGGTTTCGATGGAGAAATTCTAAAATTTGACCTAGTTATGTTAGCAGCCTTAATAAATCATCATCCCAAGATATTTCCAGAGTTCTTGTATTTTTATTTAAAGTCTCAGAACAATCTAATGTTAACATACAGCCAGCTACAAGCCCAGTAGCGTGGTGGGAAGGGGTCTTGTTTATGTCAGGAAATATGCTACAAAATTCAAAAATCAATGGCCATTTCTGGATAATGTGGACTAATTATCCCAGAAATGCTCCAAAACTGTGCACAATTAATGACATCAACTGATGCCAATCTGATGCTGAAATCACAGTTGCAAATCAAATTGGGAGATAACTGGTAAAATTTCTAGTGACGCATATCAACCTACACTGGTTACTTAGATGCATTTGACTATAAATAAATGCATTTTAATTAAATAGCATTGAAGTAAACAGTGGTAACATGTTTAAATTTCTAGAACATTAATAACTTTTGTTGTTGCACTTCCCCACATCATAAATAGGAATACATTGTCCAGCATGGTTCAGAAGTGGCTGCAAAGGAGGTTACTGGAAGTATTTCACTGACTGTAAAGCACCTTGAGATATCCTAATTGTGAAAGGAGTTATAGGAATCCTTATCCCTTAAATCATCTCAGTGAATCTCTGGATTCTCTCTCAAGCTTCAATATCCAACCTAAAGTAAGACTTTTGAAATATGAAATTCAAATTGTTAGTCATACCAGTGAATTGAAAGCCATTAGCAACTTGAGTTCTGGGCCAGGTGGAAAATTTCAAAATGAGACAGCAGGTTACAAAGCCAAATTTTAAATTTAAGATGCACAGTCTTAAAATAGACTTTAAAATGAGAAATGAAAAATTAAAACAGAAGGTAGTACTGGGTTTATACATTTGCTTTCTCTCTTCCAACTGTTTTCTCACTGGATAGGTAACAAGGCACAACTGGTAGTATAATTTAGATTTGACAGACGCTCCCCACAATACACAAACTAGCAAGGGAGACCAATGCCTGGTAGTATGTCCTTCTTGGGAATCACTCAAGCAAGTTATGTGGCAATTATATTCACTATTTATGCACCGTTTACAACTAAGTCTAAAGTATTCTCAAAATTATACCAAGCCGAGGAAATCTGGACCCGAATGCAGTTGCTGGTGTAATATACTGTATATCAAAAGAAACTTTGCAGTTGGTGTCCTAATAAGCAATATGAGCAATAAAATACATCAGCATATTTTCTGAAAGCCCTCAGGCCAGAAATCCTCTCACACAGGTCCAAAAAAAATGTCCTATGCTGTTGAAAATCTGCTTAAATGAAATAGAGCAACTTTGCATATATTTCTGAAAGTCCAAGCAGCCACTAGGAATTCATCCTCTTTTTTTTAAATGGGCTTTTCATTCTTCCCAGCACGTTTTTCTGTTGTAAAATTTCTCCAAGCATCAACACCAGTGGAACATGCAAAATTTATCTGCGAGATTTCCAATTGCACAGTTCTGAAAAACAAAGGCTTATAAATTCACCTGAATCTTTTTTTCCAGGTCAAAACAGTAAATAGTAATGTATCTAAAAGAAATAAATACATTAGCCCCCATTCAACATCAGGGCTGTTGGGCTCACTTACCTAATGCTACTCTTATTCAAGATGTCACTGGACAAAAATCTTAAATGGGTTACACATCCAAAAACCAACATTGCTCCACTACTGGAAATGTTGTCTGAGAATGCTTTATGCTTCTATAATAGGGGGGCAGTTGCAGAGTGCACCCCAGAGCAGCAAAGCAACCTGCACAAACTTCTGAAGTGCACACAGGAGGATGCCTCCTTGCTCAAAGAGCACTCATGTCAGGAAGTTATGAGGGAGGTGTTTATAGGTCCCTCACACATCTCATTACCTGCACTTGTCTTGCAGTGCAGCTAAGTACCTTTACCAGGGATGAATGCCAAAGTCACATTTATCAAAAATGGAAGTTCTCCACCTTACCAGTAAGCATTCCAGACTCCTCTAATGCAGCTGTAGGCAGGGTTTCATATATGTCACATATCAACTGAGACTTCCTGCAAGGATCCTGAGGCAAAGTTTCTGACCCTGAACAGGTAGGGCAGGTGCAAGCTAGTACTTGACGATTGTCTGTGTTTATGATTCAGATTTAACAAATGAAGGAAAATCCACTACCACTTCCAAGGGAAACATGAAATCGGAACCGGACTTCACCATTGGAAAGGTTTGTGTTTAAACCATATATGGACACAATACCATAATGTGCCAATTACACTGCTACTGTCACATATCAACAATAACCTGTATTTAGGTGGTATCATGGATGTAAAGAAGCATCCCAGTCAGCTCAACAGGCACTATACAGTCACATAAATACTTAGTACGTAAGAGACTGAATTTCCTGTAGTGAGCAAGTGATCTCCTAATTTGCCACATCTTTTGCTCTACTTGCATGGTAGAAGTCAGGCATGTGATCAAACAAAAAAAATGACAAAATGTGATTGCAGTTGCAAAAACAGGTATCAGGACAATTAAAGAGATGGGCTTCAAGGAGAATCTTAAGGTATAGGGAGCTAGAAAGGGATAAAATGTCAGAAAGGAATTTAGGGCGAAGGAAGCTAAAGGCAAGGCTGCCAATGATGGAGTGTTTAAAATTGGGGATATGCAAAGCCAAACGTGAATAGCACATGCATCTAGAACAGAAGGGCTGTAGTTTGCTGAGGCTGGGAGCTGAAGTAGGGAAGGTGGCATGTTGTGAGGCCATGGATGGGGCTTGAAAACAGCAAGGATTTTAAAATTGTCTTACTATTATAACGTGCCTGTTTTGGTCAGGAAACATGCGTGTTATGGGGAATAAGACTCAAAGCAAGTTAATAAATGGGAGACGAGATTTAGTTTTAATTCATATAGATGATGTGAGCATCACTGGTAAGACAAGCATTTATTATTCATCCCAATAACCCTTACAATGGTGGAGGACCCTTTACTGAACTGGTATAGTCTCTGTGGTGAAAGTTCTCACACAGTGCCATTGGGTAGAGAGTTTTAAGAGTTTGCTCCAACAATAATCAAGTAAAGGAATTTTTTTTTAAGACCATATGGCATGTAATTTAGGGAGAAACCTGAAACCAATGGTTTTTCCGTGAGCTGCTCTCTTTGTCCTAGGTGGTAGAAATGGTGCATTTTATGAGAGGGTACTATGTTGCTGGTTCATAACACTATTGACGAAGGACTGGAGTCTTGCTAAAGTATATTTTGTAGAAAGTTTCTACTATAGTTGGCAGTGAATAGTGTGAACCTGCAGAATGGTGGATGAGTGTGAATCAGAAGCTGTGTTGGGCTGCTTGGTGTTATGGAAGCTGGACTCTCAGACAAGTGTTATGTCATATTCCTGACTTCTGCCTTGCAGATGGTATAAAGGATTTGATGTGTCTGGAGGTCACTTGCTCACTGCTGAATAATCAATCTCTTATCTGATCTCCTAGCCACAGTATTTATATAGCTCTCCAGTTAAATTTCCTGAAATTGTTATCTCTAAAATATTACATGCTATGGGTTTTCATATGCCAGAGGACACAGTGGTATAAGATACAGAGGTATCAACCACTGTACAAGATACAGTGGTATAAGATACAGTGGTACAACTCAAGTAATTGGGACTTTATCCTATAGACAATTTCCAGTATCATTTTACATGGGCATTTCCAACATTAAGGCAATATGAAAAAAAGTGTGCAAGAGCTATGACAGAAAGTAAAGTTGTAAACAAGAATGCATGTTTAAATGTAGTTTTTAATGCAATGCTAATTCATCTCCAATTGTGCTGTAAAAGAGTGCTGACTAAATATACACTTTGTCTTTGTTGTCTTTTGGGTTTAAAAGTACAAATGTATTTCAAGCTCCATTGTAATGCCGTATGTTCCATCCTTATTGGTACATTGCCATGATAAATTGCATATATCTGTACTTATAATGGGAACTACCCATGTAATTGTCTCAAGCTATAATTACGTCCTCTTGCTGGTGTGAGTACAACAGTGAACTTAGTGAAGACAGAACACTACAACATAAGCTGTCAAGTTTCATTGCCATTAAAAGATTTGGCATAAGAATTTGTACTGGAAATCACTTTTATGAGCAATATTTGATACAGAGAAATAAATGACTTGCCTTTCCTTTTCAGCTGAAAATCCAAAGGCCACAGATGAATACAATGTACTTCAGTGATGTATAATATGTCTAGATCATTAATATTGTAAGTTTTGTTTGATTGTTTTCACTCCGAGTGCTTCCAATATAAAAAGCAGTTGTGTTTTTCTTTGTTAAGTCTTCATAATTTAAATAAAGTGAAACTTTCACTGAACAAAATCAGGCAAGGGTGAAATGAAGTAATATGGTAGCACGTTCAAAAGGGTCAGTTTTTGTCCTGTACAGAATCAAGAGCCTCTTTTAAAAGGATCAAATAATTTTTCCAATTAGTCTTCTGTTGAATATCTATCTGTAGCAGTAACTTCATGGTCATTATATTCAATCAGTTGTATAATTTGATGAAAAAGCAATAAATCAAAATGTCACTCCCAGTTTTCAAGTTTATTTAAAACATTCTGAATACCAATCATCCTATACATTCAACCTATTCAGAGGAGAACACATGGCACTGAGCTGCTTATAGTAAAAGTCAGATGAATGAAATAGAGTAAAAAATTAAGGAGAGGCTTTTCAAAATACTTCTTTGCATTTCAGGGAAATTTGGCTTTGATTGCACTTTGTCAATGGCAACTTATCTGGACTGTATCTGAACCATCTCCACTTTAAAGATCCATTGTTCAATTACAAATTTTTCCACCGATCTGTTACCTGACCTGATCAATAATTAACTAATTGAAATTGGGACTCTTCCAACTAAGTACATTTACTCTGGATTGCTCCCTGTCCTACTTCACAACTAATCTAAACTTTATAATAATTTGGTCCATCTACATGTTGCCTCACAGACCCACCAGTCATTGCCTACAACCAGATCCAGCAATGCTTCTTCCTCATAAGGCTGAAAACACACAATGGTACACAGATTAGTGCCTCACCACAATGCACCAGTTTATTATAGTGCTCTTGGTTCTTCAGTCAGAACATTCAGAGCTATGCAACCTCCCATTCTTCATAAAAAGACATTTGATCAGGTTGTGTGCTGCTGTCCCAGGAATCTGAGATGAACTGCAGCTTCGCTGTTGCTGCCAAGAATGGTATGAATCCCAGCCCTCCAATGGCATCATTCTTAGCAATGAATTTGTTGCCAAAGGAAAATCTCTCAGTTGAGGAGAGCTGTAGAAGCAAACAAAAAGGGGAAGATAGCACCTTTGATCACATCCAACAGATGGAAATAAGGTAGACTGTAGGATCCAGGTGATCTGTCAACACATGGACCTGGTGTGGCTGACATTCAACTAACCAGTTAGGGTGCAGCCCAAACCCCACATCATAGTGCTGAACAGCGGTGAAACCAAGAGAAGTTGTAATGAAAATATTTAAAAATCCGTTCCTTGTTCTTTCATGATTCAGCAGCAAGCGGTATTCACAAACAAAGGAGGCACTGTACACGTGTTAAAGGTTATAGAAACTACTTTATTAGAGTTATATGAATAAGATACAGAAGAAAGAAGAATACTTAAAATACTGAAGGAAACAAAATAATACTTATCAACCAATCAATGAACTGATCTACATAATGCCAGAGGGAACCTCGGGTGTTTGACAGCCTTTCACGCAGACTTCTGTCTGTGTCGTAGCACCGGTCACGACCCAGCCTAACAGAAGGTCCCAGTTGCACAAAGAAGGTGCCACCTTTTATACCCCTCAAAAAAATTAACATAACTTTTACCCCAACACTTTTCCATTCCTTAGTGGTACCAGCCTGTACCTCCTCATCACTTGCAACCTTCAGCCTAAACAGCTGTTACAGACTAGGTTACTACTGGTCAATGTTCCTTTAAGATACAGTGGTGTGTCTGTGTGTGTTTGTGGCGTGCTTACGTCAACAGAAGATAAAGGATGTAATGACGTTTTTGGAGCAGTCAGTCAGAGGAGGGAGAGAGGGAGAGAGACCAGCCTACTAGTTTCTCTATCGCTGGATGAGAAACAATAACTGTGTCTGTCACTACAATCCACGTATGGATTTTTGGAGTAATCCGGTGGAGTCCACTTTGTCTTTAACCTTCAAGGGAAACAGGTATTTGTGTGGACGGCCACATCTCAGATGTTTTCGGGGTGGCGGATACTTTGGAACAAAGCAGTGGAGTTCACTTTGTTGTTGACCTGTAGAAGGAAAAAGGTATTTGTGGGGACGGCCACGATTCAAGAGTCTTTCGGGGTAAGGAAGATGCGGTGGAGTGGTCACTGTTGAATAAACACTGAGGTGTCGTTTGGGTTACAAAATGGAACATTTGGATTTCGTAATTACTCTTTATTTTCTCTACGTTTTATCTTTAGTCAACGGTGGTTGAAGAAGCCTTTGCTCACGTTTCACCTTATATGGCTTGCTGAATTAAGAACCATTCCTGGACTTGGAGTTTGGGAATTTGCCACACACACACTACGAGTTTAGTTTTGGAGTTAATGTTTAAGATTCTAACATTATTACTTCTAACATTCTAACATTTTAACTTCTATTCTTCATATTATCATAAGTAGTTATTAATAAAGTAGCATTTATACATGACTGGGTCTGTTTCTTTTGTTGTTGGTTTGTAACACAGCTATCTTAGAAATGGAGACAACAGGTCTATAAAGAAGGAAACATTCTTCACCAGTATCTAATCTCAAGAATGTGCATCTGTACTCCAGTAAGTTCTCAAAGCATTCCCTCAGTCTGAGCTGACACCATTTTGTGTTTATACACTACTGTACATACTAAGGAGGAATCAGAAATTACTTTCGGCTAATTTAACTCTTACCTTACAGAAATGCAAAGGGTTACCAAAGCAGGAACTGAAAAAGACATCTAAACAGGAGGTTGGCACCAAAGAGGTATCAGAAAAGCAAGCAGCTATAAAAAAAATAGATGAATGGATTGATTATGGCAATGAAAAACATTTAATATATAGAAAAATCTGAGGTATATGTCTGTTCTGGTGAATGAAAGTTCCCTTTGATACAACAGGTGTACCCTAGTTCAAATTTAAACTAAGTGAGAGGCCTTCAACAGGAAAGAACTGTTTGGGAGGCAGCATGATGTTAAAACTACTATATTAAAATTTCTCTGGAGATATTCTTGTTAAAATGTGTACAGATAACATTGCTCTGATATTTAGCTATTACCTTCTGATACTAACAAGTTAACACTCCAAACAGTTCTCAGGAAAGGAACCCTGCCATAACCTAAGTTTCCTAAGTTTATAAATGTGAGAAAACAACCTATTAATACCAGAAATTTGCCAGTGAAACTTTTTGTTCATGAACTAGTGTAGAATTACACAAGGGTGCCCAAAAGCACTGTTTTCAAGTGGCCATGAGTGAACTTTCTATTTTTAAGAGAATGTTAAGAAGATTACTAATACTATTTTAACACTGGAAAAATTGGCGCAGACTGGTTTTTGGGCCATTACCTCCAACAGCATGGTACTCCATCAGTACTGGAAGTTTTTTTCAAGTAATGCAGCTTGAATTCACAACCATAACACTTATAAACTTGAGTGTTACCAAATGAATCATGAATGACCTTAACAGTTTACTTAGGGAGAGGTTGAATGCTCAGAACATTATTGGGAATTGAATGTAAGCCACCCTGAATTTTCCAATGATCATGTACTGAAAATCCTAAAAACAAATCAGAACATAAATTTGAAATACTGAATTGCACTGATGTACTGAAACAGAAAGCAAAATCCACTGAAAGCCATTATTGGTGTGTATCTTCTGGATACTTGAAACAGGAGCAAGACATGTAAAGAGTTCTGATTCACATCTACTTATGAGGTTCACAGTAAGAATAAGGGCTGGGTCCAAAACTTTATTGATATAGAGATGCAAAGGTCGCTGCTTAAAGTTATTAAAGCTCCTCTCGCAGTTTTCATTTTTGCCCATCATTGAGCAGCATACAACTGATGGTCAGAGTTTTGAAATACATTTTGTTTTTCATGAAGATTCCTGAATTTATCCACTTAAGTGTTTTTTGTTTTATTCAGGTTTTATTTTAATCTAGTATTTTAAAGTGAATCAAGAAAAATACAAAATGAACGCTACTATATATTTCTGCTGTCTGTATTTCGTCACATTCACAGGTAAGTCTCAATATGATTTATATTACAGTAAAATTTTTGGAAACGCAAAGGCTTTTTATCTACCTGGCATTTGTATTTTCTCGGCACCTGTGATGGACATACTACACCAATATGCATAGGGATGCATTCAATTCCAGACATACATTAGAGGTGATAGATGAACTATGTGTTGGTATAGATCTTTCTTTCATGTATACCCTAGATATATAAGGAGCGAGAGCTAAGGGTTGCACCTCCACCACTAAGCATAATAAGACCTTGAGCCCTACTGGCTATTAGTAATAAATATAAGATGAACCTGATACTTCTAACTGGGTATTTTACTCTGGTAAACAAATAGCTCATTCAGCATCATTATTACTTTTATCTGCCAATAGATAAAAAACCTTAGCACATCCATTATTTGGATACAAAGATGTGGTTTACTTTAGGGCTACTATGTTCAGGTTTGACTAACCACTTTATATCTCATTTAGAAGATGAGGTATAAAATAGGTGACTGAAGGATATCAGTACTACCACAAGAGTGGTTGAGTTATAAATTGTATCACACATTATTGCCTGAAAGATTCTAGGTTGCTAAAATTCAAGCGATTTCTAAGTATCATAAAATTTGCATTTGATCTGGTAAAAAAATACACTGAAACGTCAAAGAATTAGCTCCCTGGCAAATTTCACAGCTGGAAAAAAAGCAACAAAAGGTGTTTCAGCCTTTGGTTTTAAATGGGAAACAGAATGTTTATAATTATAAAAAAAAATTACTTCCAATGATCTTTCCCAGTGATTCTCCATTTGGTATATACGTTCAAGTCCCTTTTAAAAATGAATTGGACTCCATAACCCTTTAAGCAGATCATGTAAAAACGTTCTCAACCTTATTGTAACCTTCCATCTGAACCTTCTGATTACTGACTCTTCTACCAGTAGAGACAATTTTTACATATTTACCAAAATCATCAACATTATTAGCACCTCTATAAAATCTCCTGCTGACATCTGCTACAAGGAGAAATTTCTGAGCACTCTTGACATATCTAGAGTTCTTCATTCCTAATTCCATTCTTGAAAACCTCCTCTGCTTTCTTTCGAAGGTTTTACCTGAAGTGCAGTGACTGAATTTGGCCAAAATATTCTGCTGAGGCCCAATCTGTGATTAAAAATGCCATGCAAATGTACAACTTCTCCACTAACAGGAGATTGCCAGAATTCTGGTTCTGAGAAATGCTCATCTAAAAACCACAGTCTGTTCAAATAGAACTGAATTATCATCACCAATGAAGGTTTTCCTAAGATTATGTATGTGTTAAAGATGTATTCTTTTTTAATGTTTCAATCAAGTTGAAGCCATTCAGCCCCTCAGCCCTGATACAATAAGTCCACTTTAGCCTATCTTAATAACAGTAACCAAAGAGCCATTTATATTTTGAAATCACAGTTGCAAAAGTTTCTTGTGAAAGAGAGAGTTCCAAATTTTCACTGTCCTTTATAAAAAGATGGCCTCTCAACATCCTGACTTCCAAATTAAAATTATGACCTCCTACTCTGGCCACCAGAATAATCAAAATATCTAAATTTTTCTGTGTCTTTCGATCAGATTAACCTCCACTATTCAATCAACCCTGATATTCTGCAATCTAGTGTCTTATCTATGCAGCCCATCCTATCAATTTAACATACCACACCCAGTTTCACAATGATTGCTCACAATTAAACTTTTTGCCAACAAGCACATTCCAATGAAAAATTGAAGATCCAACGTCCAAACTGATGAATCAGGAAATCCAAAAAAAGCATACTGTATGAAACAAAGGTCAATGGAAATAATACATACCTAAATGATGAAGAAAAGTTTCGAATAATCATATTCTACCTCTCTCCATTAAAAACTGTTACAATGAAAAAACAGTCATGACAGATGGCACAACGTCCACAGTGTCTCAAACAACCAGCCAATCGCCAAAACTGACCAGAACCACATCAAGTCCATCAATCATGCACTCTGCCAAAAGGAGAAGCCTGTTCACCACGTTATCCAAAACATCTGGTCTATTGCAAGCACTGCTAAGCGCAACAGACAGTTCATCAACCATATTTTCCAGCACAACAAGCCAACAGACAACACAATCCAGCCTAACTGACAGCTCCTCACCCACAGTCTCAGAAGTAACTACCAGTCCTTTGTCAACTGTGCCTAAAGTAACAACTGGCCAAGCAACAACCAGCTCGACCACCACATTAGCCGAATCTATGTTCCACCCATTGACAACATTGTCCAGGACAATGACAGGCCCATCGACAACACTGTCCAACACCACTGCCAGTCAATCAACCATACTATCCAGCAGAGCAAATAGCACAGCGACCAATCAATCCAGCATAACTACCAGCCAATCGTCCACAGTCTCTGATACAACTGCAGGTCCATCGACAACACCACCCAGTATAACAAACAGCTCATCAACCACATCTTCCAAAATAACAACCAGAAAATCAACAACACCCTCCAGCACAACAACCGGACCGTCGACCACATCTTCAGGAACAACAAGTAGCCCAATGACCATTTCCAG
>JAUZTB010000083.1:8518539-8528842 GCA_034780895.1 Rhynchobatus australiae | reverse complement strand
ATCCACCCTGTGAAAACCCTTCAGGATTTTATACGTTTCAAATGTTCCCTTTCTCTCTTCTAAAGTTCAGCACATGCTAACTTAGCCTATCTAGCCTTTCCTCATAAGACAACCTGCCCATTCCAGATATTAGTCTAGTAAACCTTCACTAAATGACTTCAAAAGACAATAACATCCTCAAATAAGGAGAGCAATACTGTACAGAGTACCTCAGTTGTGGTTTCAACAAAGTCTGAGGTAATTGAAGCATTCTCTTTCTCCTCTTGTATTCAGGTTTCCTTGCAATAAATGGTAACTTCTGCTTGCTTTCCTAATTACATGCTGTACCTGCATACCAACCTTTTATAAATTCAGACATTATGATATATCAGAGCTCTGCAATCTGTTGCAATTTAGTTAATATGCTTCTTTTTCATTTTTCTGCCAAAATGGACAATTGTACATTTTTCCACATTATACTCAATTTGCCAGATCTTTGCCGACTTATTTAACCTATGTATTATAACTTCCTTGTGTCTTCTGCACAACGTACTTTCCAGGCTATCTTTGTGTCATCAAATGTAGCAACTGTTACCTCAGTTCAAATATTCCTCAATAAGCTATCTCAGACCTGACTGACTGGACTTTGCACAGCACGGGACCTTCCTATCATAAACCATACAAAACTGCTTGGACAGTTGACAAAGCCATACCCCCAGGCTTAGCCAGCTATGAACAATAAGTGTTAGACCCCTTATTTAAGGAGGATTTTAATGTTATGTAAACAGTTCAAAGAAGGCTTACTAGACTAATAACTGGAAAGGGAGAAACTTTCAGGACTTCAAAAGTGACTGATAGGGCCACCTCCTCTTTAAGCAGAGATGAGGCAATTTTTTTTTCTCTTATGGCTTTGGAACACTCTTCATCAAAGGCTACTGAGTGTGCTTCCTTATAGACATTGGTCTGATTTTTACAATTGAATAGCCTCATGATTACCATTACTAGCTTTTTACCCAAGATACTAATTAATTGAACTCAAACTCCCTTGGTGCTATGGTGAGATACAAATTTATTCCCCTGAGTCTTTAGCCCTAGGATAATAGTCAGATAACATTACGTTACATTGCCACATTTGTTTTGCAAAACCCAAGCACGGCTGCTTTTCTTTGCAACTTCAAGAACACAAGATGGGATAGAGATAAATACTTACTAGGCCTGGACAGCACTAAAAGTACAGGTGAAGAGTTATGATTTCTATGATATAACGACTTAAAGTTAAGAAGTGAAGAAACAGTCCAAATAAGGTGAGATCATAACCATCTATTGGAAGATATTAAAACAGTAAAACCAGCGGTACTGAGCTATTCTTCTGTGGTGACTTCACCTAATGAATCCCATAAGTGTTTCTGACTCATTAACCATACAGAAACAGAATTGCAGTCAGACAAAATAATGGAATGGGAATTGTATCAATAAAATTGTAATCCAATGCATTTGAGAACATAAGGGAAATACTTACTGATGCTAGAGGCACAGGTGATTGTTGTTGGTTACCAGTCAAAATGTAGTCTCAGAACATGTAGTTCAACACACTCACAGAGAAGTTCCCTTGAGGCAAAGGAAGTTATTAAAGCTTCTTACAGAACATAATTATTAACAATCCCAATGTACAGTTCTATTCACAAATCTCCCCAAATGAAGTACCGCACTCCGACAAACCCTAAGGATCATCAATCTTGGGCTGATAACACAGGCTCCATAATGGCACCATTTCAAACAAGAGGACTTGACCATTTATTTACCAACACCAAAACCATTGCAAGACCCCACCATCAACATGTTATCGTCACCATTACACAGGTGTGTAAAATGATGGCAGACTGGTTGGGTGGATAGGAAGAATCTGTTTTCCTTTGCAGACAATTAACCGGGGGGGCAAGGTCCAAACTGGATTAGGTGGAATTGAAGAAGAACTCTGTCACCCAGCAAATGGTGGGGTCCAGAATTTACTGCCCNNNNTGCCCAAAAGTGTGAGAACAGAAATCCTCATCAGATTTAAAGTGTTCTTGGATGAACATGTGAAAAAATGCAACCTAGGGCTGAGAAATGCAAATATGAGAGAGTTCATTTCCTACACTGGCTTGGACACAATAGCCCAAATGGCCTCCTTTACAAAAATTCATATGATCCTATCAATTCTCTGAAAGCAACACAGGGGCTCAATACTTTGGTTTATTATCGTTATTGTCACATGTTCTGAGGTACACAGTGAAACACTTTTCTTACACACAGTCCATACAGATCAATTCACTACAACAGTGCATTGAGGTAACACAAGGCAAAGACAATAACAAAATGCAGAATAAAGTGTTACAGTACAGAGAAAGTGCAGTGCAGGCAGACAATAAGGTGCAAGCCATAACAAGGTTGATTGCAAGGTCAACAGTCCATCTTATTGTACAAAGGGACCATTCAGTAGTCTTATAACAGTGGATAGAAGCTATCCTTGAGCCTGATGGCATGTGCTTTCGTATCTTCTGCTCGATGGTATAGGGGAGAAGAGAGAATGTCTGGGGTGGGAGGGGTCTTTGATTACGTTGGCTGCTTTATCAAGGCAGCAATAAGTAGAGACAGAGTCCATGGAGGGGAGACTGGTTTCCATGATGTGCTGAGTTGTGTCCACAACTCCGTGCAGTTTCTTGCTGACACGGACAGAGTAGTTGCCATACCAAACTATGATTTCACACCAATGACTAACCTCCTAACCCTTCTATCAGATATGGTTTACAAACCACTTGCCTTGAAGAATGTGACTGTAACATAGATACCATGTGGAACAACGCAGTTTGCAACACTGACACACTGACTAAATTCAACATACACTTTTCTTCCACCATTGGCTGTTTTTTGTACAATGTACAGGATCCAGTGCAGTAACTTTCCAAGATTACATTTATGGTATCTCCCTCCCTTGCAATGTCTATCGTGCAACAGAATTTGGTCAAGCAAAAGTGCCAGAATTTGGTCAAGCAACAGAATTTGGTCACCAACTCAAGGCTGGCATCAAGCAAAGTCAAATGCTATTTGCCACAGCTACATAGGTAATAAATGCTACCTTTGTCAGCATCACCTGTGCAAACAAATAAAACACCTGACAAGTACCAAATAATGAATCAGAAGGGGTGAAGGATGGGAGTGACTCATACTCCCATAAGCACCTGGGGCTAAGGAGATCCTCAAAGCTCAACAACTTTAAGAGCCCAAGTACCATTATGGACCACATATCTTTGACATGGTTGTCAGAGTCCATCGATCTCTTGCATCTTTGGAACTCCATTCACAAATCATCAAAGTCAAGTATCAGTCTCATTCTACCTTCTTTTCTTGCTGGTTCCTTTTCTTCCTCTCATCTTTTGGCTGAATATAGCAAAGGAATGTTGTGTGGAATCACCATGCACAGATTAAATAAGAATGGCATATTTAAAAGACCTGGGCCTACTAGATTCCTTTCTTCCCACTTCCCTCTACTTACCATTGTACAATTTGCCATGTTTAAAATCTGAAGCTCTAGCCTCAAGCTGCATTGCTCTGTGGCATGTGTTGTAGGAAGGATCAGAGAGTTGCCTTGGACAAGACTGGGATTGGGTGCTCAAATAAAAATTGCTGAAGAAGTGTGAAAAACAAGCATTAAATGACAGAAATGTTACAATTGTTTATTGTGACAAGAATTATATTAATATTTTTTGGGGAACACTGACATTAAGATTATTTTGTTGGAAACACTCAACACCTATGTGCAGTACTTCAAATGTAACATTAATGTATTTATTTTAAACATGTTAGCACCTCTCTAAGACCAAGTTATTTAATACTAATACATTAAGGCTTCCTGCAAATATTATCCACCTGGTGCAGTTACATGCACTTTAAAATATTTGTTTCAAAAACTGTAGGCATTTCAGTTCTACTCTATCACAGAAAAGGAAATTCAAACAGATAGCACAACAATAGGATAAATATTCTATCCTGAAACTGGAGGCTTAAGACAACAAATCCATTCAGTTCTTGAGGCAAGGCATGAGGTCATTATCTGCCAATGAAGACACAGCAACAAAGACAAAGACAGTCTGATTACTGGGAAAAGAAGAAGCGCCCAGACTGCGCCTTCTGTCCAATGTGGCTGATGAGAAACCCATTTAAGGTTCCATGATTAACCGCTGTATTTAACAAGGGAATAAAACAAAATGCAGAAATAAAATGGCTTCTGTTTGGATGGCCAATAAATAACACCAAAGTGAGAGGGTGTCCAACACCGATCTATTTTTCTCTTTGTGTTTGGCGTTCCACCACTTGCCACACGGAGGCATGTGCTCCATGGAATTCTGCATTACACTGCAATCTTTGTGTTCCGGAAGCTTGAATTGTCCCTGAAATGAAAGATGAAACCAAGACTCAAAGGCTGGTTAATCGAGTGAGATCATTGACTTCAAAGCATGTTGACAGGAGTGATGGCAATAACGAAAGCGGATGAGCTGGTAGAGATTGATCAGAGTACACCAACATGGATGGGCAGCATAAACTCACACAGTAACAAGTCAGTGACAAGTGATTGGGCAAGGTGCTGGAAAAAATTACCCAAACATGGTGAAGCTGGCACCAGAGAAAATTAGGAGATAATACTTATTAAGTGGCTGGTGAGCTTGGAACACTGATCATGCTGCATTAATCAAGTGTGAAATAAAGGATAACTGAAAGGCAACAGAATTATAGATAGCTAACTATTTTTCCCCCATCATCTGCTAAAGAACAAGGGATCCAAACTTATCTAACTTCAATCCATTAGATCTTGCTACCGAAGTGCAAGATGAATTTATTATACTTCTCTGTTAGGTAGGTGATGATGTTCAAAGATGTGCTTCAAAATGTCACCTCAAGGCTCAGCCTTTGTGATCTCTTGCACCTGTTTTGATCATGTTACCACAAGGATGAACAAAACTGCACTCTTAAAACAGGCCCCAAAACGTATGTACTGTACACACTTTTCTCCAGCGTAGGCACAATACTGGGGAAAAGGTAGTTTTTAAAAGCACAAAAGGTGTATATCTTCAAAAATTTATCTAATTTTCCCTAAAAGGAAATATGCCTAACTACTCCACATAATAAAGCTTCTCTTGTTCTAAAGCTCCAGGCAAAGAAATTTCTCCTCAATCTTCATGTCAGTTACCAATTAACGATTCCTAATCACCTACACTCAAACTGGACTTTCACTATCAATTTCAATTGGCAGTTTGTAATATGTAAAGGAAAATGATTTCTCCTCTCCAGGCTAGATATTGACTTGTGATGACAGGGGAACAGCAGGGAGATTATGCTGGCCTTGTGGTTTTAGAACATAGATTCAACAGAATGACACCAAGGCTTTAAGGGTTAATTATAAAGAAACCTAAACATCTTTACCTTCTTGAGTTTAGAACTTAATGTAATGATTTAATTGAGTTTTTTTTAAAACAGGGATTTGGCTGGGCAGATGTTTGCTGCAGTGGGGGAATCAAGACCGAGGCATGTCTTTAGATTCAGGACAGTCAGGGATGATGTCAGATGGCCCTTCTTCACACAAAGACTAGTGGTAAATTGGAACTCGCTCTGCCAAAAGGCAGCTGAAACTGATAGGAGGTTGGAGTGTGGTCAGTCTTAAAGACCATCTATGGTTGATTTTTATCAGGTAAGTGCACAGGGTTGTGTGACTCAGTGGTAGGTCAGAGTTGAGGTACAAATTGACCAATAGAATCAAAGAACAAGCTTAAGGGCTGAAAAGCCTATTCAGGTTACAATGATAACTATCCATATGGACTCATTTAAGGGGCCTTCTAGGATGTCCTCCCTCAATAATGAAGTAATGTTTTCCTCAACCTTTCCAATGCCACCTCCTCTTTTATAGTCCCCTTTGTCTCACCTGAAAATTCTACACCCCAGGATACTAAGTTGCCAGTCCTGCTCGTCCATGTCTCAGTGATGGCAACAATATTGTACTCCCACATTAATTAAAGCTTTCAGTTCATCGACTTTACTAGTTAGAGTCCTTGTATTAAAATAGATGCAATTTAGCTTTGTATTCCCCTCATGTGCATTTACCCACTTGCTCTGCCTTCGGACTTGCTAATTTTTCTCCTCTAGATGACTGTATCCCTCCATTGAACATCTACTGTGAAGCCCATCCCCTACCAACTCAGTTTAAACTTTCGCCAAAAGCACCAGCAAACCTCCCTGCTAGGATGTTGGTCCCATTCTAGTTTAGGGGCAAACTGTTGCTCTTCTATCCCACCTTCTCCAGAAATGGTCCCAATGATCCAGGAACCTGAAGCCCATCCCCCTTCACCATCCCACACCAAGAGCCACGCATTCATCTGACCTATCCTTTTCCTATACTCATTAGCTTGTGGCACCGGAAGCAATCCTTTGAGGTCTTGCTCTTTAAACAGCCACCTAGCTCCCCAAGCTCGGGACCACATCCCTTCTACTAGCTGCTTCGTGGGTACTGATATATACCACAGTCGCTGGCTGTTCATCTTCCCTCTTCAGAAGGTAATGCAGGCAGTCTGAGACATCTTTGACACTAGCATCATTCTACCATTCAATTGAGAAGTCATGGTGAGCCAATCTTACTTGATGCTGTCTGTGTGTGTCTTGTACTCCATAATGGTGCTGGGTGGCAGGTTCAATACACGGCGTAATGTGTCACGTATCCGAGCAGTAGTTGCTTGATCACTTGCAGTTTTGTTCCATACCGAGATTATATCCTCCTGCAAGGAAATGTTAAAGATGTAATCTTTGAGCAATCTTCAACACAGAATGCTGTATAAGCAATAAAAGGTTTTCACAAACTCAGCACTTCCAAACTATCTGAGAACCAATTCTGCAACATAGTCACTGTTGTAATGCAGGAAGCACATAGGAAAATTATGTACGGTAAGATCACATGGGCAGCAATGTGAGAGTGACCAGCTAACCTTTTTGGGTAGCATTGGATGGAGAGTAATTTCTAGCCCAGAACACTGGGAGAACTCCTCTGCTCTTCTTTGAATAATGGCTTGGTTCTTTTACATCCATCAGAACAGACTGTAAGGACCTTACTTTGAATCTGAAAGATGGCACCTCCTACACCTGTACAGAAAGGTCAGTCTACATTTTTCATTAAAATTTTTCAGCAGGGCTGGAACCTCATGATTTATACTAATGAACAAGGCAGACAGGATGTTCCTGTGCTTCTGGAGGTTTGTATTTGGGAGTAGGTCAGGATTTTTGTTGTGAACCGGATTTTCCCCAACGTGAAAGAACAATGTATAACCAGTAATAAAAGCAAACTGGATAAAGGTGACTTGTTTATTTTGTATACCATACAGCTTGGACTTCATTTTTGCTTCTTAATGAGGTGTAACCAGTGTAAATGTTTATCACCTTACAATATCTTAACAAACCATTTCTCAGTGAAATTTGTGATCTAAGGTTGCCAAAAGCCCTGTGTTTCTTTTTGCATCAATTATTGTTGGCTTACAAATTCACTTGAACTTCACCTGCAGATAAGATGGAATTATTTTTGAGCCACAAAACCAAATTTGCCCAAAACTCTGCTGACGTGTACCATTCACCATCCTTTGCTGACCTACAATGAATATATTGAGTGACAGGTAATCAATTTAAAACCATTGGATTCTGGTCTCCTCAACTCGATCCTCCTCCATTCATTTATCTTCACCACACCCCAAGGTGCTTTGATTGTGATCATCTGCAAATTCGCTCCACTTCATCATGTACATGCCTCACTGTCTAAGTTTTCTCTAATTCCCTTAACTTTCCTCACACTCAATAGTGTACTAGGGAACCAACTGGCACACTAATCACTACAGTTTAGCAACACTGACTACTTTAATTACTTTGCACTAAAATGGACTTTTTTGCCCTAATTGTGTTCTCTTCTTGTAAAAATTGTGTATAATTTATGTTTATGTTTTTCTTGTGAATGCTGCTTATCTGATGTTATGTGACTGTCATGCTGCACCTGTGGATACATGTATTTGTGCATATGACAATAAACTTGACTTTGACTTTCAGTCACACTTTCCAGCCACTGCCTTTCATCTATTCCCTTGCACTCCCTGAAGCGCCTTGGGATTGTTCTAGATGTTTGCCAATGATTACGTACTTGAAATCGGATTGATACAACAACTCCACAGATTTCCTCCCCGACCATAAATTGCTCTCCCAACATGGCTAGGATGATGTTTTCCCAGAATCGGGATGCCAGGCCTTTGCGCAAACGTATTATCCATTTGCCACCATTCTTGTTGGCTTCATCCTGCAATGAGATAAACTAATGAGTTTTGGTTGAACATCTTTGGTCTTCAGTACCAATAAGTTAAAGCCAAAAGGTCAAAACAAATAGTTAGCCCTTCACTCACCTCCCACATGGGTTTGATACCCTCCTTGAAGAGGTGGAAATCACTGTGCCCTGTCAAGTCACCTGGCCGCACCAGATGGCTGTAGAACCTCCAGAATTGTTCCACCTGGAGGAAGACCAAAGCCAGCAAACAACAGCAACTTAATCATATGAATCACATTACAAGGCAAGCACCACCAGCTGATTTTGATCGACAAAGTGATATTTGTTAATACATGGTAAAACATCTTGAGGCACATCAGCAAAGTTTTGTCAAATAAAATTTAGACTGAATCATCTGACGAGATACAAAGACATGATTTAAGTTTTCTCAAAGATGTAGATTTCAGAAAGCATCGGGGAGAGAGGGGGAGAGGAGGGGGGGGAAGAGGGGGGAGACTGAAAGGTTTGGGAGTAAATTTATGGAGTTTTGGAGTTAGACATATTAAGGCCTGTTTGCCATTATGGACCTAGTGCAGTTAATATGGGAGCAAATGCAGATCAACAGATATCCTCTTTTCTCATCAGCTGCTTTCTCATCAAGGCACACAACTTCTCAGACTAACAATCACAAGAATGCTGTTGCTATGGCTTTCAAACACTCTTATCCCTCACACCACCCATCCTCACTTGCCCCCAAACGCTCTGTTACTGGGGTCCCTTGTGCACAAACAGTAAATTTCTATACCACATATCAAGTATAAAAATATTTGGTTTTGGACTCTCTGACTCCAACTTTTAGAAACCCCAGCCAATAAATCCTTCTGCTTGGTAAAGGGATAAGGAAATTTTTTTGTCAGGGAACATTAAACTAATTAATTTCTGTAAGTAGTAAATAAATTAAGCCACTGGGGTTGACCAAAATAAGGTGTTCCATCATTTTATCTGTTCTATTGTGTCCAATATTGCCATCTGTTATTTTTCAGAAAGAACTTTTCTCTGTAGTTTCTGCTTTAAATGTTGCCACAGATGATCATCAACAGGCAATAAAGGCATCACTAAACAAATGACCCAAGATTAGTAACTGCATCATAACAGCATTTAGTTAAAATATTTATGAAGGCATGCGATTTTGCTGATAGCACGATCCACATTTCAACACATTGTGAAACTATGAGAAGAATTAGGTTGATGCTGGCTGCTAATTTGTCTGTAGATTTGTCATTGAATAGGTGCATAAAATAACCTCAGAAATTTAACCCAATACAATCAGATTTGGCCCAGCTTTTATGACAAATATCAATAATAGTTAATGTCGTTGTCCACTCCCAGTGTTCTATCTTATTTACATAAAAATAAAAATCTGTTTCTTGACCATTGTAACTGACTTACTGAGGCAACTGTTCCAATCTGTTTAATGTTCTGCTCATAGCTCTGGGTGTTAGCTGGTCTGCTGGGTGTACGCCTGGAGTACCAGAAGGTGTAGTTATACTGTAGAGGGTGCTCGCCAGCCCCAGGTGTCACTGCCTGTGTAAACAGAAACATCAGCTAAAGAATCAACTGTTCTATTCTCCACTGCCTCAACCAGCCTTGAAGGATCCGATGTTTTTACCTGAGTTTTTCGGTGTGTATTACATGGCTTCATTGGGTTGTTCACAGAGTAATTTATGTATATCTTAAGTTGCAGGTATTCACAGATTTTACAGTTTTTACTCAGAATTATCTACCAAAGACCCTCAAAAATGAATTAATTATGTCAATGGGGTGGGAGAGGCTCACTGACATGGACCTGCTGTGCTAAATGCCAGGTTTGGTGCTGTAAATAAACAACAAACTTGCTTTAATATATCCCAAGATCATGTAACTAAAGATAAACTTCCTATTGTTACAGACTAGGTTCCAATTAGTGAGTGTCCCTTTTAGATAGTGTGTGTGTGTGTGTGTGTGTGT
>JAUZTB010000083.1:7083207-7095344 GCA_034780895.1 Rhynchobatus australiae | reverse complement strand
CTTGTGAATGCTGCTTATCTGATGCTATGTGCCTGTGATGCTGCTGCAAGTAAGTTTTTCATTGCACCTGTGCGCACCTGGACTTGTGCAGATGACAATAAACTCGACTTTGACTTGGATATTAGGTCTCAGCCTCGATCGGTATGTATTGTTAAAGGGCAAGTGATGGTGGTGTGTCACCTGGAGCAGTGTAAGAGGCTAAGGGTGTGGTTGATGGAAGATGGTATTTGAAGATACATTGACATGTGTGTGAGTTCACCGACACAAGAGATTCTACAGGTGCTGGAATCTGAAGCAACCACACACAAAATGCTGGTGGAACTCAGCGGGTCAGGCAGCATCTGTGGAGGGAAATAAACAGTTGACGTTTCAGATCGAGACCTGCTGAGTCCCTCCAGTATTTTGTGTGTGTACGTGAGTTATTCATTTCTGTGTTCACACTCTTGGAGCTGTGCTCCTGGCACTGCATGCACTGACTGCCTCCTCCACTGCCCCATCACAGTGACCTGGAGAACTATCTGCCCCAGTCCCCAGTCAGGGATTTCCTCTTCCTCTTCCTCTCCACCATGCTTAGAAAGGTCTCCAGCATCATGTTGGAAAACCTGGGCATCTGCTCCCCCAGGTATTCAACCATAGCTTCTGGGAAACTTCAGGCAATGACTTGCACCACTAGTTCCAGCCACAATGTGGTTCCCCTTTAAGAATTACAGACTTAATTCCCGCCAGCTGGCATTTCACATTGCTCCCCAGCTGCCCTTGAGCAGAGGATGGTGGATTTTTTTCACTGCAATTAGTGGGATGGACAAGTAACCAGATGACTGGTCATTCAACAGTTCCAGGGATTTCACTCACGGACAATGATGTAATGACAAATCAGGATGTTGTGTGAACACAGAACACTACAGCACAGTACAGGCCCTTCGGCCCATGACATTGTGTCGACATTTTATCCTGTTCTAACATCTACCTAACCCTTCCCTCTCACACAGCCCTCCATTTCTCTATCATTCATGTGCCTATCTAAGAGTCTCCTAAATGTCCCTAAAATATCTGCCCCCACAACCACTGCCGGCAGTGCGTTCCACGCACCCACCACTCTGTGTAAAAAATTTACCTCTGACGTCCCCCTGATACCTTCCTCCAATCACCTTAAAATTATGTCCCCTGTGTTAGCCACTGTCACCCTGGGAAAAAGTCTCTGACTGTCCACTCGATCTGTGCCTCTTATCATCTCGTACACCTCTATGAAGTCGCCTCTCATCCTCCTTCTCTCCAAAGAGAAAAGCCCTAGCTTGCTCAATCTATCCTCATAAGACATGCCCTCCAATCCAGGCAGCATCCTGGTAAATCTCCTCTGCACCCTCTCTAAAGCTTCCACATCCTTCCTATAATGAGGTGACCAGAACCAAACACAATACTCCAAGTGATTTTGGAGGTGCTGGTATTCCCCAGGGGCCTGCTTTCCTCATCTTCAGTGGTGACAGAGGTTTAGAAGAAGCCCTGTGACGTTATTACAGTTTGCACAGCTGATAAGGTGCAATGCAGCCACACTCTCCTGATACAGGTCCTGCCCAGGTTACAAACACCTGATGTATGTACAGCCCATACATTCAAACAGTAGGATGTATCTTTTTGCTGCTGTGGGGCTGCACACATCTTCTGCTGCCTGGGAATTCAGTTCACGGTCGTATTTCCAACTTGCAAACCGTCCACATTACGAACAGTTCACAGGAAGGGAACCCTGCCGTAACCTGTAAAATTGGTAAATTGGCTTATTATTGTCACATGTCCTGAGGTGCAGTGAAAATCCCATCTTGCATACCGTTTGTACAGATCAATTCATTACACAGTGCATTGAGGTAGTACAAGGGAAAACAATAACAGAATAAAGTGTTACAGTTACAGAGAAAGTGCAGTGCAGGCAGACAATAAGGTGCAAGGCCATAACGAAGTAGATTGTGAGGTCAAGAGTCCATCTTATCGTACTAGGGGACTGTTCAATAGTCTTATAACAGTGCGATAGAAGTTGTCCTTGAGTCTGGTGGTATGTGCTTTCAGGCTTTTGTATCTCCTGCCTAATGGGAGGGGGGAGAAGAGAGAATGTCTGGGGTGGGTGGGGTCTTCGATTATGTCGGCCACTCGTCATCATTTATGTACACTTTATATTCTGTGTGTTGTCTGTGCCCTTGTGCCTGTGATGCTGCTGCAAGCAGGTTTTTCACTGTACCTGTACCTCACTGTATTGTGCACATGACAATAAACTCAACTTGAACTTGAACTCTCCGCCCCGCATCATTTTGTACACCTCCATCAGGTACGTCCTCAACTTCCACTGCTCCGAGGGGAACAAACCCGGCCTGTCCAATCTCTCCTCTTAACAAATTAAACTTCATTTACGTCGATACATGAAATCCGTGTCATATTCATCATTTTGTACTTCTCAATGTCAACTTTACATCATTTCAGTTCCATGTGGATGTTTCAACAGCATTAAATTTAGCCCAAAATAGGCAAGAACGTTAACTTCATCCTCAATGGGGAAGTTAATTCTTCACAAAAAAAAAGTTGGATCTAGGTCAAGTGATCTGCCAAGTAATAAAACAGTTATATGTTTTCATTAAAAATATTACTATTTCCCATGGCATTCTGTAAAATTGTCTGTTGTTGATGAAATAATGCCTTAAGCACACATAAAATGAGCATGCCAGGACCAATTAAATGCCATTATGTGCCAATATTGTCAGGACAGTTCATTAATGTTAGTTGCATGGATTCAATCACATTTCTTGCTGGGGGCAGGGCTCTATTGGAGGAAGCATTGCTTTAAAGCACGTCTGAGACAGTCATGTGACCTTCCGGGCGTCCCAGTGAATGCCAAGTGTGGTGTCACCACACAATGCAGTGGTATAGCTAGCTCCAAGCTCCAGCAACACAAGTTCAGTCCTGACCTCCAGTTGCTGTTTGTGTGTGGTTTGCACGTTCTCCCTGTGACCGCGTGGGGTTGCTCTAGATGCTCTGGTTTCCTCCCACATCCCAATGACATAGAACATAGAACAGTACAGCTCAGGAACAGGCCCTTCAGCCCATGATGTCTGTACCAACCATGATGCTAATTTAAACTGCACATCTGCCTGCGCATGGTCTGTATCCCCTCCATTCCCAGCTGTTCATGTCCCTGTCTAAATGCATCTTAAATGTTGCTGTCGTTACTGTTCCACCACTTCCCCTGGCACCCACCAATCTCCGTGTAAAAAAAACTTATCTCATAAATCTCTTTTAACCTTTCCAACTTTCACCTTAAAGCTATGCCCTCTCATATTTGATATTTCCATCTTGGGAAAATGACTCTCTCTACCCTGTTTATGACTCTCGTAATCTTATAAACCTCTATCAGGTCTCCCCTCAGCTTCCACCGCTCTAGAGTAAACAACCCAAGTTTGTCCAACCTCTCCTTACAGCTCATGCTCTCTAATCCAGGCAGCGTCCTGGTGAACCTCCTCTGCAGCCTTGTGTGGATGTATAGGCTGAACAACACTGTGGATGTGCGCCATGCATTGTTTTTTCTGCATTTCTTCTATACATTTTCATAAATAAAGTTCATTTTTGACATAAAAAGAGTTTGTTACTAAGACACACCCCTCCCTTCACGATCTGCTGCTGGATCTGAACTGACTGCACCTCGAACTGAATATGCTGGCACACTTTAGCGAGCGTTTAAGATTAACATTACTGAATCTCGGCTTAAGCTGAATGCAGAATTCAATCATTTCACGATCACTGCCATACATGAGCGCCTTCACTGTGAGATCGTTAATTAATCTTATCGCGTTGCACAACTTTTGACCCTCCTGTGGTTGTAAACAAGCTGGCTCTGTGCTCACCCGCAGCCCGTTGACGTCATGGCAACAGCTATATAGAAAAAAAACAAATACTTAGAGTATTTTTAGCCTTTATTTGACAGGGTTTGACATCCAGAGAAATATGTGGTCTTGAGTGGCAGCTCAGCAAGCTGGGCCTGTGTGTGGACGTGCGGACAGCTCTGTCCCTGTCCCAGATACACCAGTGGTCCCTGAGGGTTGATCTCGGCTCCTCACACCAGCTCCCTGTGAGGGGAGAAATGTAACCCACTGCACCCCTGCCATACACACACACACACACACACCTCCCTCTCACATGCACTCCTTCACACACACGTCCTCTCTCACACACACACGAACTCCCTCTCTCGCAAACATACACACTCTCCCTCACACACACAGTCCCTCTCTCACTCTCTCCCTCACATACACACACGCACACTCTGCAGGTTCAGAATCTTTGTGGATCTATGCATGTGTGTGTGAGGGGGAGTTTTTGTGTGTGTGTGTGTGTGAGACTGTGTGTGTGGAGTGCATGTGTGAATGTATGCCTGTGTGTCTAGATGTTCATATGCATGATTCAATAACAGCTTCTTCCCCTCCGCCATCAGATTTCTGAACGGTCCATGAACCCATGAACACTGCCTCATTATTCCTCTTTTGCACTATTTATTTATTTTTGTAACTTACAGTAATTTTTACATCTTGCACTGCACTGCTGCCACAAAACAACACATTTCACGACATCTCTCAGTGAGAATAAACCTGATTCTCGTTAAACCTGGTGGAAGATTCTGTTGTTGGTTTCCGGGGCTTCTCTCTCACTGTGGGACGGGCCTCGCTTGAACGTCCCATCTGAGGCAGGGCAGCACCCTCCCAGAACTGCACACTGACGTCTCTGGAGTGGGATCATCCTGAGACCCTTCAGCGCAGAGGGGAGACTGTCAGCGTCTGGGCCCTGGATGAGCCCACGTTCACAGGCAGACTGACTCCCAACAATGCAGCCAGCGTCCTATCTTCACTCAGTGAGTCTGGATCAGTGGTCTGTACTTGGCAATGGGGCCAGGATACAATGGGCTTGTCTGACTGATCCTGAAGAGCTGCTTTGCTTCTGATTGGCCATGAGCAGTTGGAGGTGTGGCTGGGTAGTGACCAATGGTGGGAGGGCCGAGAAGTCATGTGATTCAGGAGCTCATCCATTCAGGTTGGAGCGATCCCGGGCTGTGTGTCCCCTGTCACCATCCTGTCCATCAATCAGAACCCTGAAAGACTGGAGCATTGACTGGGTCCTGTCCAAGTGTCCTCAGGGAGGGCGGAGCCTCTTGTGATTGGCATGCTGATTCACCAATGGCAGAAGAGGTGCCCAAGATGGGTTTCAACCTGATTGGATTGGCAGTGTGGGGCAGCTGTTCACCCTGTGCCATTGGAGCTGCTTCATGCAGGCATGCAGCAATGGGATCGACCAATACCCTGTTGGAATATCAACGGGGGAGGCCACTCAGCCCATCAGCTCCGTTCGAACTCCTTGGGGTGTCGGAGGCTGAGGGAAGACCTGACAGAGGTTGATGACATTATGAGAGGCATCGATAGGGTAGAGAGTCAGAATCTTTTTCCCAGGTTGATGTGTCAAATGCTGGAGGGCACAGTTGTAAAGTGGGAGGGGAACATTTAAAAGAGATTTGCGAGGAAAGATTTTTTTTAAAGGCAGAGTGGTGGGTGCCTGGAAGGTGTTGCCGGGGGAGATGGTGAAGCAGATACAATAGCAGGAGTTAAGAGACAGTTAGACAGAGAGATAAAGAGGCCGGGAACGGAGGGAGATCGACCACGAGCAGGGCAGCTGGGATTAGTGGGGATGCGCATCACGGTTGGCACAGACATTGTGGGCCGAAGGGCCTGTTCCTGGGCTGGACGGTTCACCGTTCCATGGTGAGGCGCCATAGTCCTACAATATCAACAGGAAATGCTGACAACACTCAGCAGGTGAAGCAGCAACTGTGGAGGGAGAAACCATCAACGAGTCAGGTGGAAGATCTGGGATTGAGAGGCGGGAAGGCGGCCGTCAGCAGCAGGGAGGGTGAGGGGAGGGACGGGTAGGAGAGAGGAAATATCTCCGATGGGGCGAGACCAGATTGGGCTCACTCAGCAGCCGCGGCGTTGGGGGGTGGGGTGGGGTGGGGGGTGTCGGATGATGCCTCTTCCCTGCCTGTGGAAGGTGTTGCTATTGGCGAGGCTGTGGGACGTGCCCAGTCAGGGAGTCCACGAGAGGCACAGATGGAGAGAGCTGATACAGAAGGAGAGGAAGTGTTTGTTCCCTAAAGCGGGTGCTTCGACGTTGGGTCTGGGAGGGGCTGCAACATTCCCAGACGGAAGTGAATGCGCCCTCCCCACCTGGGAGGCTGATCCCTCGGTGGTCGGGACACCTGTGGGTCTCGGGGGCTGAGCGCAGCCGGTGAGCGAGACGTGTCAGGCGGAGGTGACTTGGGCACCGTTGGAGTGGTCACCGGGGAGGGACGGGGCAGGGGGTCGGAGCCTGGGGCAGGAGGAAGGGAAGTGGTGAGAGGTGGTGGAAACAGAAAAGAGCCGGACGTGGATTCAAGGAACTGACACAAACAGCAGCTGTGACTCAGTGACACAGCGGGTGTGAGGCAGAGTCGGTGCCACCGAGGGAAGGGACAGGCGTCCAGGGAGGGAGTGCTGGTCGGGGAGATTCCATGGACTCTTGGATCGGCCTGGTGCTACTGCAGCTGGCAGTGGGTGAGTAGACCCGGCCTTATTCCCTCCTCCCCACCTATAACTTACCCCCTCCCTCAACAGCCTGCCCCCTTCCACACCTTGCAGCCCCTCATCCCCCCCCCTCCAGTGCAGAACCCTCCGCACCGTTGAGGGAAACCTCCATCCAGTCCCTGGCTCCCCATTTCACAGAGGGAGGGTCTCCCTGGGTGACGCCTACCCGAGTTGGATAGCGATGGAGGGACAACCACAGGCTGCATTCGAAGGACACCCTCAACTTGTGACGCCCAGAGGCAAGTGGGCGAAAGGCGAGGGAGGTGTCAGGAAGTGTGGTCAACCTCCTGAGTGGGGGCATCAAGGTGGAGGGGTGAGGCAGAAGGGTTTAATGGAGCAAGCCCGCTCCTTGGGGCTTGAGTGTGTGAAGGGAATTGGGGGGTGGGAACTGGAGGGGCATCGGGAGCTCGGGTGGGCGGTAGGGCTGGGGGAGGTGGGGTTGTTGGAGGAGAGGGGCGAACGGGTGAGGCGGAGGGGTTCACATCAAACGGCCTGGGGCTGGACGTGACCTCAGTGTCGAGAGGGGAACGGTGCTGACGGAGGGAGGCAGACACTCAGGGAGCAGTGGGCGGCAACGCTGACAGAGTGGGGAGGGAAGTTGAGGGTGGGTGGGGGTGGGGAGTGTGATGAGGGTTCCCTACAGCAGTCATCACCTTCCGAGTCAACCCCGCACTGAGCAGGTATCGTGGAGCTGTGTCTGAGTGGGGACCAGGGCACTGAACCCCCACCCCTGAGGCAGCAGAGAGAGGGCAGGAGCCTTGAATCCCCCTGTCCCTCCCCGTCCCCCGAACACCAGTCACAGAGCAAACAAAACAAATAAGCCAAGAGCCATCATGGAATTTAACCCAGGGGTTCAGGGGTTTGAAAATCAGAACACAGCCCAGGGAGCAGGTTGCTGAGTGGGATCTAACCCAGAGATTCAGGGGGTTTATCACTCGAACAACAGACCCCGGAGCCTGGGATCCTATCCAACAGTTTGGGTAGTTTGTATATAGAATAACAGGTGCCCAGGAGTATGTTACAGACTGGAATCTCATCCAGGCATTTGGGGTGGTGTGTTTATGCATCAATCAATAGGCCCCGTGAGTGGGTTACAGATTGGAATGCAATCAAGAGTTCAGAGGGTTTATAGTTAGAATAACATGCCCAGGAGTGAGTAGCAGGCTGGAATCTAATGGAGCGGTTCGGGGGATTATATATAGAATAACGCATTCCCAGGATTGTTAAAGGTTTGCAAACTAATCTGGGGTTTAAGAGGTTTATATATAGAACAACAGATCCCAGGAGTGAGTTACAGGCTGGAACCTAATCCAGGGGTTCAGGGTTATTGTATATAGGATAATAGATCCTTGGGAGTGGGTTACAGGCTGGGATCTAATCCAGGGGTTCAGGGGGTTTATGCCTGGGTTGACTCATTCCCCACTGCCGGTCACAAGCCGGGAGTGCAGAAGGTGCCGCTGCTTGGGAGTGGGGACTGGGTGCAAGTGGGAGTTTGAGGGGAGGGGAAGGAGAGGGGTGGAGGTGGAGGTTGGACCATCACCCGGAATGCAGGGGCTTGTCTGGTGCGGAGAGTATTTAGGGCTTGTTGTCCGTCGGATGAAGAATCCCAGATGACCATTTGCTCCCTCCCTCTCCCTCAGCACGGAGCAGTGGGAGTGGGTTCCGGGTGGAGCAGCCGAGGTACCTGGAGGCTGCAGTGAACGAGTCCATCACTCTCCCCTGCTCCTTCAACTTCCCGGGCAACTCCACAGCCCGAGACATTGACATCAGGTGGAGAGTTCGCAATTACTACGACTATATCTTCAGTTCTCGGCATTTCAACGTACACAAGGAATACCGAGGCCGCATCGAGTTCCTGGGCTTCCCACTTCGAGACAAGACAGGCTCCATCCGCATACACTCGCTGAAGGAGAAGGACTCCAATATGTACTTCTGTGTTGTGGAGATCTCGGGAGAACAAGAAACAACTGCTGGAACCGTCCTGTCAGTGCGCGGTGAGAGCCCCTTCCCACTTCTACAGAGATAGGGGAGGGGGTAGGGGTTTGGGGGTTTATATTGAACACAGAACAGTACAGCACAGGAACACACCCTTCGTTCCACCATGTTTCACTGAACCAGCTAAACTAATGAAGAGGAACAAATTAAGTGGATAGGTTGGGTGAGCTGGGGCTTTTCTCTTTGGAGAGGAGGAGGATGAGAGGTGACTTGATAGAGGTGGACAAGGTGATAAGAGGCACAGATCGAGTGGACAGTCAGAGACTTTTTCCCAGGGCGACAATGGCTAACATGAGGGGACATCATTTTAAGGTGATTGGAGGAAGGTATAAGGGGGATGTCGGGGGTAAGTTTTTTTTTACACAGAGAGTGGTGGGTGTGTGGATCACACTGCCGGCAGAGGTGGTGGGGGCAGATACATTGGGGACATTCAAGACAGATGGACATATAAATGATAGAAAAATAGGCAGCTGTGTTGGAGGGAAGGGTCAGATAGATCTTGGAGCAGGATAAAATGTTGGCACAACATTGTGGGCCGAAGGGCCTGTACTGTGCTGTAACGTTCTATGTTCAATGTTCTAATGATGTCTGATTACACTGATCCCTTCTGCTTGAACACAGTCCATATCTCTCCATCGTCTGCACATCCATGTGCCTGATCTTACACCCCTCTTGTCATATCTGCCTCCACCACCACCCCAGGAACCCTCCGCTCTCTGTGTAAAGAGACTTGATCCACACATCCCCTCAGCTGCAATGTCTGCCCTCTAGTCATAGTGTCACTGAGTCGTACAGCACGGAAACAGGCCCTTCAGCCCAAGGGTTCATGCCGACCAAGATTCCCGTCCAAGCCCATCCCATTGGCCTGTGTTTGGCCCATAATCCCTGGAACCCTTTGCTGATCAAATGTGTCTGAAATGTTGTTGAAGTACCTGCATCCACATCTTCCTCTGGCAGTTCCACACTGTGTGAAGACGTTGCCTCTCAGGGTCCCACGAAGTCTCTCCCCCTCTTACATTGAGAGGACCGTGTGCATTCACCCTATCGATGCCCCTCGGGATTTTAGTCACCTCAGCAAGAGGATTGGACAGTTTGACCCTGGGGAAAAGATACAGACAGATCCCTGGGAGTGGGTTACAGACTGGGATCTAATCCAGGGCTCAGGGGGTTGAACCCTGGGTTGACTCATTCCCCACTGCTGGTCACAAGCCGGTAGTGTGGAAGGTGCTGGTGCTTGGGAGTGGGGCCTGGTGCAAGTGGGAGTTTGAGGGGAGGGGAGGGGAAGGATTGGAGTGGGGGTGGAGGTTGGTCCATCACCCAGAGGGCAGGGGCTTGTCTGGTGCAGAGAGTATTAGGGGCTGGTTGTCCGTTGGATGAGGCGCGGTTGGAGATTCCCAGATGACCATTTGCTCCCTTCTTCTCCCTCAGCGCGGAGCAGTGGGATTGAGTTCCATGTGGAGCAGCCGGGGTACCTGGAGGCTGTGGTGGGCGGATCCGTCACTCTCCCCTGCTCCTTCACCTTCCCGGGCACCTCCGCACCCCAAGACATTGACATCAGGTGGAGAGTTGGTGACTACTATGGGACAAGTATATTCAGTTCTTTGAACAACGAAGCATCCGGTGAATACCAAGGCCGGATCGAATTCCTGGGCTCCCCATTTGTAGACAAGACGGGCTCCATCCGCTTACTCCAGCTGGAAGAATCTGACTCCAACTTCTATTTCTGTCGTGTGATGTTTTCAGGAGGACGAAAAGACACTTGGCAATGCATCTCTGGGACGTTTCTGTCGGTGACAGGTCAGCCTTGAACCCCTCCCCTGACCTCTGCTCCTGTCTGAAGGTTCTTTGATTTAATTCCTGGGAACAAACACCAACTCCATTTCACTCTCCACAGAGGCTGCCTGACCCACTGAGCATTTCCACCGTCTCTCCATCTTCATTCCAGATAATCCATCATCTGTAGGGTTTTGCTTTCAGATTTCTGACAGCACTTGTCAGCTTCCAACAGTGATCCTTTATTGATTCAGGATCCTCAACACACCCCACCCAGGGTCTGAGACACTCCCCTCTCCCCTTGGTCTGGGACGCTCCCCTCTCCTGAGTCTAAGATTCTCCCCTCTCCCCAGGGGAGAGACATTCCCTCTCCAAGCCCCGGGATATTTCCTGGTCTTTGCCACACTCATTTCTCCACAGAATTGGAGCTTCCATCTCCCCAAGGCTTGCGATACTCCATGGGGTTTGAGACACCCTGGTTACTGGGACATTCTGCCTCTCCGGATTTCACCTGCCCCCACCCCGTGAACCTTTGTGTTACTCGAGACTCTCTCTCTCTCTCTCTCTTTCTCTCTGCGAAGACACTGCTCTTGTTCCCCACCCACAGATGGCCCGTTGTCCCCCACAGACTCTGAGGCAATGCCGGCGATGCACAGACTGAGCCACGTCTCCATCTTGATGGTACGGACAGCGCTGGTTCTGGGACTGCTGGCACTGGTGTGGGCCGTGGGCATTTACCTGATGAAGCGGGACCGAGTTCCAGGTAATCAGTGTTCTCTGTCATCGTTTGGTATCTGCGGGACGGAACCGCTCACATCGAACTCCTGTTGCTCGAACTCCGGTGACCACAACCAGTCCGCAGTCCTGCACCCCCGGGGCTTTGAATGAGGGCTCCATTACAACCCACTTCACTTCACCCAAGGCTCCCCAGCTCTGTGACTCTCAGGACACCGGACCTGATCCTTCACCACCAGCACTCCCCACTCTTCTGAAAATAGGAGCAGGATCAGGCCACTCGGCCCCTCAAACCTGCCCCAGCCCTCAAAGTGAATTGGCTGATCTACCCCAGGGCTCATCTCCTCCTCCCTGCCATCTCCCCGGAGCCTCGATATCCCAGCCTTGGAAGGTGTATCTCCTTCCCGTTCAAAAGCCTCCGGATAATCTCGTCTCCAGGGTCGAGAGTTCCAGAGATCCTCAGTGAGACCAGGTTCCTCTGCACTTCAAGTGTTAAGTGACCGCCCTGGTTCAGGAAGGCTGCAGGGAATGGAGGGATGTGGACGTGTGTAGACAGCAGGGATTAGTTTTAGTTCAGCATTTGATTGGATCAGCACAGCATTGTGGGCCGAAGGGCCTGTTCCTGTGCTGTTCCACGTTCTGCAGAAGGCTGCTCACCAACACCTTCTTAAGAGCCATTGGGTTGGGGTCAAACCGTTGCGCCCCACACACATCCTCTGCGTCATAACATAAGGCACAGCCGTCCCCTCCTTGGAGGTCCCAATTCCCCGTCCAGCCACATCTTCCCACGGAGCTCCCACTCGAACCGTGTCCTCAATTCCAGGTGCCTAAACTCGGGGGGTGAAGGAGACAGACGGAGAGACCAGGCTCTGAGAGTGAAATCTCCCAGAGTGTTTCGGGACAGACGGGTTACCCACCATCGGGAGTATCTACAGGAGGCGCTGCCTCAAGAGGGCAACATCCATCATCAAAGATCCCCACCATCCGGGCCGT
>JAUZTB010000083.1:6708585-6718603 GCA_034780895.1 Rhynchobatus australiae | reverse complement strand
TGCAGCGCTGAGGGATCACTGCGCTGTCCAAGGTGCTGTCTTTCGGGGGAGACACAAATCCAACTCCTCGTTTGTCCCCTGATCCCACCTGGACACTTGGAGAAGTTCCATCCAACCGAGCAGCATTCTGCATCAACAGACAATCTGCTGGAGGAACTCAGCGGGTCGAGCAGCATCCTGTGGGAGGAAAGGAATTGTCAGTGTTTCAGATCGAAGCCCTGCATCAGGACTGAGAGTGGAAAGGGGAGATGGCCAGTATAAGGAGGACGGGTGAAAGATGAACAACCCAATAGGAGCGGGGAGATGAGTGGAGTCCTGGATCAATATTTAGTCCTTAATCCAACATTCCTGAAGAAATTGATTTTTACATTGTTGTTTGTGGGATCTTTCTCTGCAGTAATTGGCTCTGGCCATTGCTACAGCAGGTACATTCAAATGTCGTGAAGTGCTTTGGGACATCCTGTGGTGAACAGTGTACATAAATTAAATCTTTAATCCCTCTTCATCACCCGCTCCCTCCCCAAAACTTAATTTCTTCATCTCATCCTCCTTGCTCTGCAACTGCACAGAATGGCCTTCCAATACTGCACAACCCAGATATCCATTCTTAACACTGTAGCCTTCACCACCGAAGGTATTCAGATATGGAAGGCATTGTGACTCATTTCTACGTTGGCCCCCAAAAATAAGACAACTATGAGGAGCCAGAATACTGACCAATTTATTTCCCTTCCTTGTTAACTCAGGAACACTGAAATCTATCCGATTCCCTGCCAGGAGTAAAGTGACTGTGTCTTAGTGCACCAGTTGCAGAGAGATTGAACAATCACATCAAAGAAAATATGACTTCTGTGAGCATTTTTCTTTTGTGCAAATTTCATTTTGGACACTGAGAAATTTCAGTTACTGGAAAAAAATTGCAAGCAAAATCTGTTGCAATATACTTCATGGTGATTTGGTCGGTCTTTTTATTGACCTGGCTATCCAGGATTGTCACCATTTCATGTCGACAATTTGCAAGTTCCCTTTCTTGCTTATGATTGGCACCTTTTCTACCTCACAGTTCAGATTGTTCATCATTAACAATTTGTGCTGATCTCCAAATCTCGGCAAGAAACAGATATGAGAAATCTCACAAAGGGAAGAATATGTACAAGTGAATGCAGTAGGCAAAAGTATGAGAGTGCAGACGTATGTGTACATTGGACTCAATGCGCGTGTGTATGTAGACATGTCGGTATATTTAGATCTCTTTATTAGTCACATGTACATTGAAACACAGTGGAATGCACCTTCTGCGCAGAGTGTTCTGGGGGCAGCCCACAAGTGTCATCACACTTCTGGCGCCAACATAGCATACCCACAACTTCCTAACCCGTACGTCTTTGGAATGTGGTAGGAAACCAGAGCACCCAGAGGAATCCCATGCAGTCACGGGGAGAAAGTGCAAACTCCTTAGAGACAGCAGCGGGAATTGAACCCAGATCACTGGCGCTGTAATAGTGTCATGCTAACCGATACACGTGCCTGCCTTCTGTATGTATGTTTGGGCATGTCTATCCATGCATGTGCAGAAATGTTTATATACATATGCATGTGCATTTGTGATGCTTGTGTGTGTAAGAAAGATTGTGTGTATGTAAGAAAGAGAGGGAAGGGATATCCTTTAGAGATGCTTCATAAATTATCTGACGCTGACATTTTTGTCACAGGTATGCTAGTCTATATTTTTGCTGTGCGATTGAAGATCAGGACAATGAGCTCCTGACTTTGGAGCTCATCCACCGTTACGTGGAGCTTCTAGACAAATATTTCGGCAGTGTAAGTAGTCTCCTGTCTATTGTTCTACTGCGTGGAGTGGGTCCACTGTACAGGGGCTGGTACAAAGGTTAATCAGTTGTGGGGTGTAAGGGTGTATGTCACAGAGGGAGTGTGGTAACAGAGGGGCAGAGGGATTAAATGATGGGAAATTAATATCTCAGTGCTAGAATGCTCATCAGATCTGTGGAGAGAGTCAGAGCAATTTGCATCATGGAAACAGGCGTTTCCACCAAGTCTGTGAAAACCACCCATTTATGATAATTCTACATTAATCCTATTTTTATTCTCCCCACATTCTCAACGACTCCCCCCAAGATTTTCCCCCTCATCCACACACTAGGGGACAATTTACAGCAGCCATTTAACCCACCAACCCACACGTCTTTGGGATGTGGGAGGAAACTGGAGCACCCAGGGGAATCCCACATGGTCACAGGGAGTACGTGCAAATTCCCACACAGATAGCACCTGAGGTCAGGATAGAGACAGAGAGGTAACGGATTAATGATGTCTCAGTGTTGCAAGGCCAGTCTATGTGTGTCAGAAGTTGGCCCAGCAAGGCAGCAAGAACCACTTCAGACGAAGTGGGGAGTAAATTGGTTTATTATTGTCACATGTACCGAGGTACAGTGAAACATTTAGTTTTGCAAGTCGTCCATACGGATCATTTCATCACATCAGTACATTGAGGGTAATTAGTACAAGGGAAAACAATGACAGAATGCAGAATGAAGTGTTACAGTTACACAGAAAGTGCAGTGCAGGCAGACAATAAGGTGCAAGGTCATAACAAGGTAGACTGTGAGGTCAAGAGTCTATCTCATTGTACTAGGGGACCGTTCAATAGTCTTATAACAGCGGGACAGAAGCTATCCTTGAGCCTGGTGGTACGTACTTTCAGGCTTTTGTATCTTCTGCCCGATCGGAGGTGGGGGCACGTGGAAAGAGGACAGGCCCCTGTGTATATAGACCAATGCCCAACAGTGTCTAGTTGAACAAACAGTCTGTTTCAGAGCCATAATTATAATGGAGGGAATGATCTGGGTTGGCCACAGAGACTTCAAGGTCAGTGAGACTTAGCACTGTAATGTACCCAGCTTCAAAGCACTGATTTAGTCTGGAAGCTGTCAAGGATTAGTTCATTGGAGAAACTTAGAGGATCCCAATACTTAAAGTGCCTCTAATTTCTATGTTTATTCATTTATGGGACATAAACGTCACAAGCAAGGCAAGTATGTGTGGTCCCTTCGTATGTTGGCTTGGAGAAAGTGATTGTGATGGGCTCCCAACCTCACAGCTGTGGGTCTGGAGTCACAGGTACACAGATTTCCTCCCCAGAAGGACATTAGTGACCCAGATGAATTTTTAATGACAGTCTGATGGTTTTATCCTACATGAGTTGGGTCACCAGTCAATTACTTAATTAGCTGCCCCAGATGTCATGGTGGGATTTGACCTCCTGTTGGCAGAAGCAGCACCCCACTCCCAGATTATCACTCCCAGTAGCAGACCACTTTGCTAACGTACCCATGCCACTTTTCAGGTGTGTGAATTGGACATAATCTTCAACTTTGAGAAGGCCTACTTCATCCTGGATGAGTTTATTATGGGGGGAGAGATCCAAGATACCTCGAAGAAGAACGTCTTAAAGGCCATCGAGCAAGCTGACCTCATGCAGGAGGTATGTGCGGGCCACGGAAGCCAGTGGGAGGTGAAGGAGCAGGGATATTGGAAATGCTGGGCAGATCAGCTAGAGCCAGAGGGTGGAGACTGTGGGGAACGGTGTGTCGTCTTCCTTGCACAACTGAGGTATTGCTCCTGGGCAACTGGTCCACCTCAATCAAAACCGTGACAACAAAGCCCAGAATGGCAGAGCTATGTAGCAGCCTGCTAGCATCTGGAGAGAGACACATGCCTAGGGTTCTAATGAAGGACCTGTCACAGCCTTATATGACTTGTGGGCCTATATAGAAAATTTTTGACCAAGGTAATTTGCCATATCACCATCTAATTTACTAAAGCCACAATCATATTTAGAGTCAGGGGAACATAGAGACGTACAGTATGGATACAGGCCATTCAGCACACCAAGTCCACGCCAACGGCACATTGAAACCTTGGTGATCTTATTGAGGTGAGCGGTGATCTTATTGAGGTCTATAAAATCATGAGGGGCATGGATAAGCTGGATACGTGCAGTCTTTTTCCCAGGTTGGGGAATCGAGAACTAGAGGGCATCAGTTTAAGGTGAGAGGGGAGAGGTTTAATAGGAACCTGAGGGGCAACTTTTTCCACCCAGAAGGTGGTAAAGTATATGGAACGAGCTACCAGGGGAAATGGTTGAGGCAGGTATGTCAACAGTGTTTAAAAGGTACTTGGACAGGTACATGGATAGGAAAGGTTTAGAGGGATATGGGCCAAACGTGGGCAAATGGGACTAGCTTAGATGGGAATCTTGGTTGGCATGGACCAGTTGGGCCGAAGGGCCTGATTCTGTGCTGTATGACTCAATGACCCTATGACTCTTCTCTTTGTTAAAAGCATTATACATGCACACTTCAGAGATAAGCATTGCAAATTATAGTTATTATAGACATCTCAGTCAATAACTATAAAGAGAACAGTCTCAATGAACCTCTCACACTGGTTTATCTTCACCCACGCAAGTGGAAGCTCAGCACTGCCCTCACTGGTGGGAGTGTATAATTACAGGTCCCCCTGGGGCTACGAACACCCAATTTATGGACAAGCATTTGGGAGACTGGTGAGACGGATTTGCCAGCTGCTATGGGGCCTCAGGCATCTTCTGCCTTGCGGGAACGGGGCACTTCCATATGCCTTCTCCCCCCACCACCCCTGAGCCACAACAATCAGGGACTGGGTGGAGCCGAGCAGAGCTGGGAGCACGGATTGGACTCACTCGCTCACTAAGTCAGTGAGGCCGGCTGGCAGTGGCTCTTCCCGCTCCTGCTTGCTTTCCCATCACTGCTGGTCCTGTAGTAACAGTCTCTGATAACGCACCCCCTCTCTGAGATCTGTATAAATGCACTCATATAACAAACTGTCACTGTGCAAGCAAGTTTTTCATTGTACCTGTACCTCAACGTACTTGTGCACAGCTCAACCAGCATGACTGTTGTCCGAATCCTGGAACTCCCTACCAAATAGCCCCATTCTTCAGCAGCAGAACTGAGGGTTTTCCAAGAAAGTGACTCTCCACCACCTTCTCAGGGGCAGTTAGGGGTGGGAGGGGCAGGTCAGGGACAGAACAGGTGAGCAACGTCACAAATGGGCATCAAATTAGACCCCTTCCAATGAGCATACAGTGGTCAGACATCCATTATACTGCTGTCTAAGACCACCTTTCCCCTACCCCATGTTCAGTTCTGCTGGCTCACTCCATTTTGTACTTTGCAAATCATTTGTCCCTCCTTTTTGATCAAGATTGATTTATAATTATTTAGTTTTGATTTGTGTAAAGCTGACGCTTCACCAGAGAAAGTACGAAGACGTTTTAATTGCAAATGGTCCTTTGCTGGTCCTTGCTTTAACCCGACCTGTGTCTCTCTCCGTAGGACGACGAGTCACCTCGCAGTGTTCTGGAGGAGATGGGCTTGGCTTAGCTCGGCGTGGCCTCTGAAGGGACATCTTGCTCAGTTAGGGTGGGGGGAGCAAAGGAAAACACTAAACACTGCGTAAAATCTGGACTGTCTGGCGTCGCTGTCTGTCTGAAATAAATGATCGAAATTTGCATCCCGACTATCCTCTTGCCCAACCTCTGGTTTCGTCCAGCTCCCTCAGGTAGCGAGAGTGTGAACTCTGTGATCTGCTCTGCACCTGCAGCTGGAGAAAACAGGAGCTGAAGAATTGGGCAAAAGTGGGGGGTGCGGCCGAGATTGGGGTAGGGGAAAACCGGGGCTGGAGTCATCAATGGGAGGGTGTAGTTGAGGAATGGTACAAAACCAGGACTGGACCTTTAGCAAGGATTTGGAGAAGATGTTGGTGCTATTAATCAGCAGGAGTTGTTAGGGAATGCCACGTAACCAGGTCTGGATTCTAGTGGGAGTAAGTAGGTGGGGAAAGCACAAGAGACTGCAGATGCTGGAATCTGGAGCAACACGCAAAATGCTGGAGGAACTCAGCAGGTCAGGCAGCACCTATGGAGGGAAATGGGCAGTTGACGTTTCAGGGTGAGACCCTTCATCTGGGAAGGTGTTCAGACGTGGCTGGAGTCTCTAATGGGTCAAGGGGGATGGACATTGATACAGAGCCAGAACTGGGTCCTTAGTGGGAGAGGTGATTTGGGGAATGATGCAAAACCTGAACTGGATCCTCAGTGGGGGAGGTGATTTGGGGAATGATGCAGAACCAGAACTGGATCCGAGGTGGGAGAGGTGATATGGGGAATGTAAAACCAGGACTGGAGACTTTATTACAGACAGATACACAGGATTTTCAACCCTTACTCAAGTACTGCATAGGCAAAGAGGCTAATTCTAGAACCACTTTACTTTCCTGTCTACATTCTCCTGAGAGTGGCGTGGATGCCTGGGTCCTTTGCTGAGGTGTTTGCTTGTGGACGCGGGAGTCCTACAGGGGTGAGATTCCCACTCCCTGTAGAGACTTTCTCCATCTCTCAGCAATACGGGAACCATCTACTACATTCCACAGTGGCACAGTGGGTAGAGCCGCTGTCTCACAGCGCCAGAGACCCGGGTTCGATCCTGACCTACGGTGCTGTCTGTGTGGAGTTTGCAAGTTCTCCATGTGGGCATCTCCCGGGTGCTCCGGTTTCCTCCCGCATCCCAAAGATGTGCGGGTTGATGAGTTAACTGGCCGTTGTAAATTGCCCCTAGTGTGTGTGGGTGAGGGGTAGAATCTGGGGGGAGTTGATGGGAATGTGGGGAGAATTTAAAAAATGGAATTAATGTAGGATGATTGTAAATGGTTGGTTGATGTTCAGCAGGGACTTGATGGGCTGAAGAGCCTCTTTCTGTGCTATATCTCCCAATGACTAATATGAAGGGGGAAGGGTCATCAAGGACAAGATAATGGAGTTGGCTAATAGAGTGAGTGTATAGGATGGGGAGAGGCTTCCGCAGACCATGCCTACAGTTGAGCATGGCCGATTACTACACCAGCAGAGTTATTGGCAAAATCAGTGACACGAGTCTGGCCAAACTCTGTGCCAGTCGAAAGTGTATATCCATGCTGCATATTTTTGATAACCTTTTGGTAGAAATCTTTGCTGGGATCTATATCACTATAAAAGGGAAGTAAGATTTACACTTAAACTAGAGTGGTGAGGTGGCAGGGAAACTGAGGGTCAAATAATCCTTTACGGTGGTTGGAATAATGAGTGAGATGCCCAGCTGGGGAACTTGCTTTCTCTGGGATTTGCTTATGATGAGGGTTTCCACAGTCTGTGTGCGTGCGTGTGTGCGTGCGTGTGTGTGTGAGTGAGAGAGAGAAGCAGTACTGTGTTTCACCATCTAAAAGTCGCTTTAATACTTTGAGTGAGTTGGCTGAGGTATTGTTTCCACTGAGTTAGTGGGACTGCTTAACCAGCTTGCGTTAGCTCACTGATTGCTGTATTTCTGTGTATTTTTTGTATGTAATGGCAATGCTACAGTTGGCAGGGAGGGAGGTGAAAGTCTTAGAACGTTAGCCACACAGGAGGGGACCATTTGGCCCATCAAGTACATGCTGGCTCGCAGTAGAGCTACCTCATCAGTTCTTTCTCTGTAGTCCTGCAAATTATTAGGAAGCATCTGTCCAGTTCCCTTCTGAAGGCTGTTTCCACTTTATATCCTTTGTTCAAAATTGAGTCAGGGTTTCCCCTATGCTGTTGCAAACACACGTGTTCGGCACCCACTGGGACCAGCTCCATACACAGGGAGGTATGCTCTCCAACATGTGCTCTTAAACAGTGCACCAGCATTATTGCAATGATTCAAAACCACTAGGAACCCTGGAATTGCACCATAAAGGGTATCCTTTGACCTCAGACCACTGGCTATGGTGCAGCACATCAAGGGTTAAAGCACATGGGTGTAACTACCAGTAGGCTAAGCTCTTGACATCCTGGACACACACTGGAGAGCGTCTACTCCTTTAGGACCTTTCCACAACTCCTCTAGGTCAAACCATCCTTCATGCTTCATGAGTTACCCTTTGGACTTGAGAGGCAAAATGGCTTCCACTCTGAGCTCCCACATGGCTCCAGGGTCACACACTTCCGGGAGGCGCCCCTCCCCGCCCCACATGGTTGTCCGGCCCTCCCCTCAGGCCGGCCTGACTTACACATACATTAGCCAGTCAAACCAATAACAGCAAAGGGAGCGAGAAATCACATGACCAGCACCATGTGACCGTTCAAAATGGATGTCCCCTCATTTTAAAGAAAACTGACATTGTTTTATACAAATTACTTGTTGCTCCTTTTTTTTTACAAAATGCTAAACACCGGCTGGCTTGTCCACTTAAGAAGCCAGTACGATTTTTTCTATTTGTTTTGCCTGAAATCCCACATCACTAAGATCTAGGACACGACAAATCCCTTGTCTCGACCAATTTGTGCTGGTTAGGTGTCTGATTCTGGCCACAGGATCTTTTTGTTTCTAATTCATCATGCCTCAGGCAAAGGATATTCCTAGATGCCATTTGCGAGACGTCTAAGAATCAGCCACATTGTTGGGACGAAGAGGTTGTCTGACAAGAAAATCTTGAGTGTCCTCAGGCTACGAATATCTGACTTATGAACAGCCCTACATATGAACGAGCTCCTATAATATTATTAAATTCAGAAGTCCAATGTATGTACATACCAATGGCAGAACTAGTTTCCTCTCTCTCTTCACTTTTAGTTCTTTTTTTAATCAGTCTTGTGTGCTTTGGACACCATTCACTGCAATACTGTGGAGGTATAGTGACCATATCGAATGATTTTTGCGTAGTGTGTCTGACTTGTGGATAAAATTGACTGGGAGACAGAACTCGTTCGTTAACCAGACAAAGCCCGTAGACCGGACTTCAGACGAAGTGAGCGGCATGGCAGGACAAACCCCGAGAGAACGATTCCCTTTGTTGGAGAATCTGGAAGAGGTAATTCAAGGATAAGGGGTTGCCAATTTAAGACAGAGGTGGGGAATTTCTTCAAGGGATTGCAAACCTTTGGAATTCTCCACTCAAACCGCAGCACCCTAAGGATATTCAAGACTTTTGTACTGCAAGGCTTGTTGGGATCAACCTGGATAGTGGAGTTGAGACGAATGGCAAAGCAGCCATGGTCTCCTTGGTTGGTGGAGTAGTCTCTCCTGTGGGTCTGGAGCCATCTATAGGCTTGTCTAAGTAAGAAGAGCACATTTCTTTCCCTGAGCAACATTAGTAAATTATGTGGGTTTTAATGACTGGTCGTTTCACGATTATCATCCCCAATACAGCTTAAGTTCCCCAAATGCTGTGGTGGGATTTGAACTTGCTGCTCTGGATCGTGAGACTTTAGCAGTGGTGGGAGGATGACGAGGGGGCAGAATGTACCGGGATTGCCTCCTGATCTGGAAAGGTTCCATGAACTGCTTTTAATAAGGAACTGAAACATAAAGAGAGTAACCAGGTTTGAAATTTGTCCTGATTTTGTACACCCCTTCTGACGTTTAGTTTCACTGAAACCAATGTAGCCAAATCTCGGAAGTGTTTTATTGAGAGTTTTGTGCAGGTAACTGCATGTTGCACACTTAAATACCACTGTCTTCACATTCAGAGTGATGTAGGACTTCAGATTAATCAATCTGTACCTCTCTTCCCTTTCCAGAATTTTGAATGTTTATTTTTGGACTATTGTGGAGTGAAAATATTCATGTATATCTGTGAAATCTGGTGTTTTATTTATTAAACGTTGAACAGGTACACTTCATGTGTCAGTGCTGTTATTCCTATCTAACCATTGTGTCTTCCTTCATTTTAATGAATTGTGTTTGGCTGGATAAGGGATATGAGTGTTATAAGTTAAAGATATTTCCATTTAAGTACACAGTGTCATATTCTGATTCCTAGGACAACTTCAGCAAGGACTAAGCCTCCCTCTGCACTGTCCTGTCAAGCACTCCCTGGGCAGAGACAGCACTGGTAAGGTACAAAGTAAAGCCCCTTCTCCCTTGTCCCATTAAACACTCGCCAGGAACAGATTAGAAACAGA
>JAUZTB010000083.1:6120864-6132865 GCA_034780895.1 Rhynchobatus australiae | reverse complement strand
AGTTTGAAGTTAGAATAAAGAAAATGCATGATTTTGCAATAAAAATAGTGTACCTTGGTTTGAAGGTTAATGTCAATGGTCTACACCAGTGAAGGGAAAGTATTTAGCCATCACTAATGAACCAAGGCTGAAAAACATTGCAGAGCCAAGTTATTCTTAGGGATGAATTATGCTCGATTCCTTCCATATCTTGATGTAGTGCTTACACCATTGTATCACTTGTTGAAAAAGGATGTGAAATGGAGATGTAGGAAGGAACAACAAATGCTGATGATGAATGCACAAAAAGCTTAGCAAGAGAAGCTCTCTGTTCATAATGGCACTATCTGTGAGTTGAAGTTGGCATGTGATATTTCAAGCTAAGGTGTAGATGTAGTAATAAGCCACATGGTGGATAATGATAAAGAGAAATTCATCAGTTTTGCATCTTACACAACACACACACATACAATAAGTGAGCACAATTATCCACAGAATGAGAAGGAAACACTTAGGATAGTATTTGGAATCAAGCAGAATATGTGGAACTCTTGCTTCACAAAAATGTTAAGATATCATAGATATTCAGACTGCAACGTGTCTTAATAATTCAATATGTGAATAGTTTTACAGATATCATCTTATAAATAACACATCTACCTCTCTTGGACTATATATGTATAGCATGTCCCATTTCATTCATGAAGACAATACATTTTGGAAAATTTTAAGTGAATTCTGTTCACTTATTACTCACAGATTATAGTCAAGGTATTTAGAGGGGAAGCTAAAGGGAAGGAAAAGACTTACATTGATAGAGTGCTTTCTGAAAACTCTAGACATTCTAAACCAATAAAATACTTTTTTTTAAGATCACAGTCACTGTTTTAACATTGGTAACACAGTTCCAAGCTGCCACAAAACAGCAATGAGATAATGCCCAGAGAATTTATTTTAGTGCTGCTGGTTAAGAGTAAATATTGGTCAGGAACTCATGCTGGGTGACTTTTGCATCCATCTGAAAGGAGGCAGGAGCTGAGTTTCATTGCAATAAAAGTGAGGCTTGAACCCGCAGCCTCCTGTTTTAGAGATGAGTGTGCTACCAGCTGATACTGTGTCTTGGAACAGTGTTTGGAAAGATGTTGGTATGCATGTTTGTGACTGACTCCTTTTTTAAGAGAGGGAAAAAAGTCAAATACAAAAACACACTTATTGGAAAGTTTAGTACCTCTGTTGATAGTATACCTGACGCCACATTGCCTGGTTTATAAATAATATTGAATAGAACCCCTAATTACAGACTATGTGTCGTGAGGTTGCATTGGGTCAAACTTTGTCACTGGTGCCTGTTTCATCACTGCAACCACCCAGAGAGACGCCAGATCATTGATGTAAATTTTCCAGAAGGTCCCTTTGTCTCACAAGTACCGTCGCTTCAAAAGCTCAACAAGCCAATCTGTCAGTTCAATCAAGGGTCATCTTGAGTAATCGCTTTTGGAGAAACACACATCTCATGGAGCCTCATGGGGGGGATTTTGAAATCCTGAGGTGGACTTGGAATTACCTTTTGGGTTTGAAGAGCAACAGGCTTTGTTATTCATTATCAGTGTTCCAAAGGCAGGAAACCTAGGTTAATGCTTTAGTAGAAATATGGCTGAAGGCCAAAGACAGCACTCTACGTGCTGTATTACATGTCTCACTGCCAGAGATCGCAATAGACACATGGACTCAACTTACTGACCAGTGTGTTTGTTTGCAGAACCTGTCCAATCAGTTAAGGATAGAATTGGCACAGAATGACCAAGGGAATGAAGAGTTGTAAATAACAAAGGCTATATACTGTGATGTTGAACATACTTAAGTCACCGAAGCTGAAATATTAGTTGGCTGGTGAAAATCTATGCAGACAGTAAGGATGAGTTGAAGATGAGGACAGTTCAGACATGCGAAAAGTTTGTTCAAGTTTAATATTTGAGGAGGATGACTTAGAATCATAAACCTGTACAACATAAAAGGAGGCAATTCAGCCCCTTGTAATTGTGCTGGCTCTTTGAAACAGATATTAAACATCACACTACACTCCTCAGAGCCTAAAATACTTTGGCCTGAACAAGTGTTGATTTTTTTAAAATTCTATTTCTGATGGGTTTTTAACTCCTGACTAATTTGACTCCATTCCTCAGCTGACGGAACTGCATTGGGGTCGTTGGAGGCACACTTTGGCTCATCACCCACATGGCTATTGTAAATAGTTCCAAGAAAGAGAGTCATTGAGCGATTTGACCAGTGTTCCACCTCCCCTATTCCTGACCTGGTTGAACTAACTGACCTCAAGGAAACAAAAAATTTACAGTTAAAAAGATTCATCTTATTCTATTAACCCTTAGGCAGATAGGGAAGTTAGCATTTTCTAGGAATAGTTTACTTGGCATGTACTCTGATGCCAAAAAAAATAATTATAATAATTAATATTTAATCAACATCTGTAACAGAATGCTCCCTTTTAACATACCTCTTGGACTGCTAATATAAACACTAAAGTCTAGGAATGCACTCACTCTCATTTCACACTTTGCATAGATAATGACCAAAATTTGATCTCCAATCCCATGGGAGTTTTGATTAATCACATTTCAAGTGGAACACTGGCGCAGCTCATTGAGCTGCTACCTCACAGCTCCAGAGACCTGGGTTCAAATCTAACCTCCAGTGCTGTCAGTATGGAGTTTGGATGTGATTGTGTGGGTTTCCCCTGGGTGAACCCATTTCTTCCCATGTACTAAACATGTGCAAGTCTGTAGGTTAACTGATCATTGTACATTGCTTCTACAGAACTTGACGGAAGCTGATGGGAATGTGAGGAGAATAAAATGTGATCAGTGTACTTATGAAGTTTTGCCTTGGGAGCTGAACAGAAAAAGACACCCCTCTCCGGTGCCATTTCTTTAGTCTGAGTTGCTGGTTATCCACATCTCTGAGGATCTATCCTGGGCCCAACACACTGATGAAGGCACACCAGTGGCCCTACTTCATTAGGAGTTTGAGGAGATTTGGTATGTCACCAAAGATTCTTATGCTCAGATCTTGTGCTGATCAGCTGGCAGAAGTATTTGCAGACATATTTAACCTCTCCCTGTTTCGATTTCAGGTTCCCACCTGTTTTAAGAAGACCACTATCATCCCAGTACCGAAGAAAAGCAAAGTAACGCACCTCAATGACTACTGACCATCCACTATCATGAAGTGCTTTGAGAGGCTAGTCATGGCATGTATCAGCTCCAGCCTCCCAGACAATCGACCCACTGCAATTCGTCTATCGCCGAAACAGGTCTACAGCAGACGCCATCTCTCTGGCCCTGGACAATAAACACACCTATGTTAGACTATTGTTTATTGACTACAACTCTGCCTTCAATACAATAATCCCAAACAAATTTGTCACCAAACTTCGAGATCTAGGACTCAACACTCCCTCTGTAACTGGATCCTTGACTTTCTAAGCAACAGACCATAGTCAGTGAGGATAGGCAGCTATACCTCCGGCATAATTATTCTCAACACTGGTGCCCCACAAGGCTGTGTCCTCAGCCCTCTACTCTACTTCCTACACACTAATGACTGTGTGGCCAGATTCTGCTCTAACTCCATCTACAAGTTTACAGATGATACCACCGTTGTAGGCCGTATCTCAAACAGTGATGAGTCGGAGTACAGGAAGGAGATAGAGAGCTTAGTGGAATGGTGTCATGACAACAACCTTTCCCTCAATGTCAACAAGACAAAAGAGCTGGTCATTGACCTCAGGAAAAGGGGCAGTGTATATGCACCTGTCTACATCAATGGTGCTGAGGTCGAGAGGGTTGAGAGCTTCAAGTTCCTAGGAGTGAACATCGCCTGTCCTGGTCAAATCACATAGATGCCATGGCCAAGAAAGCTCACTAGCACCTCTACTTCCTCAGGAGCCTAAAGAAATTGAGTACATCCCCTTTGACACTCACCAAAACTTTAATTGATGCACCATAGAAAGCATCCTATCTGGGTGCATCACAGTTTAGTATGGCAACTACTCTGCCCAAGACCACAAGAAACTACAGAGAGTTGTGGACACAGCACGGAAACCAGCCTCCCCTCCATGGACTCTGTCTACACCTCTCGCTGCCTTGATGAAGCAGCCAACATAATCAAAGAGCCCACCCACCTGGGTTATTCTCTCTTCTCCCCTCTCCCATCAGGAAGATGATATAGGAGCCTGAGGGCACATGCCACCAGGCTCAAGGACAGCTTCTATCCTACTGTTATCGAACTATTGAATAGTTCCCATATACGATGAGATGGACTCTTGACCTCACAATCTACCTTGTTTGACCTTGCACTTTATTGTCTACCTGCACTGCACTTCCCTGTGGCTGTGACACTTTACTCTGTATTCTGTTATTGTTTTACCCTGTACAACTCAATGCACCGTGTAATGAATTGATCTGTAGGAACGGTATGCAACACAAGTTTTTCACTGTACCTCAGTACTAGTGACAATAATAAACCAATAGAAATATCTGGAATTGTTCTCACTTGGCAGCTGTAACCCTGCGGTCAATATCCCAATCAGTAGGATGGTCCTGATTGTATAAGCAATGAGAAGTTTGCCAATGCTTTGTGTTGGTAAGCTGTGTTCCAGAAGTGTTTCTCACCTACATGTACATGCACACACACTGCAGGGGAACATAGGGGTTGGTTTTACATCTTGATTTTTGTTGAATTATTGCAGGAATCAGCCATGTGTAAGAAGACATGTATTTCAGATGGTATCACTTCGTATCAATGTGAATTTCTCAGAAGTTGATTTAGCAACACTTAAGGTATTTTTCTTTGTCTTGTGTTCACCATATGACTTGGCCTTGTAATCAGTTCTCTGACCAGTGAAAAAACAAAGCAATAAAAACAACAGAGATTAATATTAATGTTGCCACATACTATTTCGTCAACATTCATCAGCCCAATTTTAGGCTCTAGGAGCACATGTAAATTCATGTATTGGCTAAACAGACATCATTAATATTTGAGATACAAACCACAGCCTACATTGGCGTTACATGAATACATATGTAAAAGTGTATGTATTGTGCACAAAGATGGGCCAGAACAAAAATCGGCAAATGAATTTCAGTGCAGATAAGTGTGAGGTGATGCATTTTGGAAAGTCAAACCTAAGTAGGACTTACACTGTGAATGGTAGGGCAATAGAGAGTGTAATGGAACAGAGGGACCCAGGAGTATAAGTGCATAGTTCGTTGAAAGTGGCATCACAGGTAGACAGGGTAGTGAAGTGAAGTGCCCTGGCCTTCATCAGTCAGGGCACTGAGTATCGGAGTTGGGACATTATGTGGCAGTTGTGTAAGTCATTGGTGAGGCCGCACTTGGAGCACTGTGTACAGTCTCGGTCACCCTGTTATAGGAGAGACGTGGTTAAACTGGAAAGAGTGCAGAGAAGATTTACAAGGATGTCACCAGGATCAGAGGGCCTGAGTTATAGGGAGAGGTTGGTCAGGATAGGTCTTTATTACTTGGAGCGTAGGAGAATGAGGAAACATTAGAAAAATGAAAAATGAAAAAAGGAAATATCAATTAATTATTTTTTTAAAAATGAGAAAATATTAATATGACTTTAAAAATTTAAAACATTTTTAATTCAAAACATGTGAATGAACTTTATACTTACCAAGGTCCCTCATAGCCATTCCACTCCATTCAAATGAATTGACTCCCTGTTCCTGTGTCAGGTCTACCCAACCTTCCCCAGTGTAACTGTTGGGGAACTACTGTAACTTCCTGCTTTGGGTGAAGTCCAGTGTCAGACTGGAGACAGGGAATCACCAGCCAGTTCACGGCCTGATGGCACTTATGTCAAAAAATATCAGGAGCTTGGCACTGAACTGCCAGCATTTCCCAGCACGATCCATAACAAACAACATAATGCCAAGTAATTTTGTTTTATAGATCACCATACTGGTCTGTATAGCTGATTTCTGTTAGGTTTTATGGTTTTCTTTTAGTAAAATGTAAGTCTCCCAAAAAGTGCTTCCTTTCACATCTGGTTTTGACTGTTTAAAGTTTTGGAGTCCTTTCCAAACCACTGGAGCCAGGACCAGAAATCTGAATTTTATCCAATTCCTGAGGGCTCATAGTAGTACAACTGCTCAGATGGCTAGCCTTTGGTCTCAACAGTGGTTTGGGCAACAGCACTAAATGGTCTACTAATTCCCTGGTATTTCTGATATAATGGTCCCAGTAAAAGTTGTGAACATCAGCAGATCCAGTATTGCAGTAGAAGAACAAGGGACAATAGGTCAGACAGCATCTGGGGAGAGAAACATTGAGTTATTGCTCCAATTGATGACCTTTCATCCAGTATTTTCTGTGTTTATTCCAGATTCCCAGCATCTACAGATTTTTCTTGGTTATTGGAAATAGACACATAGGATCAAAAGCAATAAGACCCATTGGAGCCAGGGGATGGTGAATGTAAATCCACAAGATCAGTGTGGAGGTGAGGAGCGTGAGTGAAGAGAATGCAAGATAGGAGCAAGAGGAAGGGGACGGGAGAGTTTTCAGTGAATAGTGAAATCGCAGCCATGGGAACCAAAATAGGAAAGAGAAGATGAAAAGTCACTCAAGATCAATTGAACAATATCCAAGCAGGATGGGATCCTGAAGAACAGATCTGAGCTAAAACACACATGGAATGGTTCACCTTCTCTGCAATTTGAAGCCAAAAATGTTGCCCTATTGTTAATAGAATTCTATTATACCGTCCTCTTCTGGTACTTTAAGAAAACTAATTTAGCTTTCACCACAAACTTAGAAATATTGTAGCTGCTACTTATCATTCTCAGCAGTGCCCAATCGTCATGTAATATACGTTGGACTCATAGAGTTATAGAGTAATACAGCACAGAAACAGGCCATTTGGCCGAGCTGCTGACCAAGGAGTCTTCCTGAGCTCATCCCATTTGCCTGCATTTGGCCCGTATCCCTCTTAACCTTTCTTATCCATCTATCTGTCCAAATATCTTTTAAATGTTGTAATTTTACTCACATCTATCACTTCCTCTGGCAGCTCGTTCCATATACCCACCACCCTCTGTGTGAAAAAATTGCCTCTCAGGTCCCCTTTAAATATTTCCTCTCTCACATTAAACTTGTGACCTCTAGTTTTAGACTCCCCTACCCTTGGAAAAATATATATGACCTCATTTGGTGATCAGATTAGAATGTATTAGATATTCGATGAGATTTGCTTGTTGAATGCCACTAACAAAGGAAACTATATCGATTTAAGGATCAATAAAAACACACGTTAATTGGACAATTAATCTGTTTAGGGTTTTGGAGAAGTAACATCAAGAATCTCATCACCTAAAAATATATGCAAAATAGTTTCCCTGCTGGATCTCCCTTTGCAAATTAAACATTTAACATTGAACGAGAGTGGGTATTTGGCAGGAATTGATAATCACTCCTGGTCTTGCTTCAACAGAGACATTCTTTGCAGCTTTGAAATTAAGTGAAATGTCAACACTTCATCTGTGGTTGAATTTTGTGAAGAATCACAGTCCTAAATGATCAAACTATGGCTTCATCAAACACTAAATGAGACTTAATCAAGACTTAAAACTTGATAACACTGAATAAGTACACAGCACTTGGAGCACTGTGGACAGTTTTGGTCACCCTACTATAGGAAGGATGGAGTTAAACTGGAAAGAGTGCAGGAAAGATTTACAAGGATTCTGCCAGGACTAGAGGGCCTGAGTTATAGGGAGAGGTTAGACAGGCTGGGTCTTTATTCCTTGAATGTAGGAGAATTAAGGACAACCTTATAGAAGTTTATAAAATCATGAGTTGCATAGATAAGGTGGATGGTAACAGTCTTTTCCCCAGGGTAGGAGAGTCCAAAACTAGGGGGCATAGATTTAGGGTGAGAGGGGAAAGATTTAAAATGGACAACTTATCCACACAGAGGGTGGTGAGTGTGTTGAACGAGCTGCCAGAGGAAGTGGGTGAGGCAGGTTCAATGGTGTCATTTAAGAAGCACTTGGATAGGTACATGGAGGGGTGGGGCTTGGAGGGATGTGGGCCGAACACAGGAAATTGGGACTAGCTGGGTGGGCACCATGGTCAGCATGGACTGGTTGGGCCGAAGGGCCTGTATCTGTGCTGTAATGCTCGATGACTCCACGAGTATGCTGATATTGCCTGAGCCAGAGGCCACGTGGGGGAGAGGGGACCACGTTAGTCTCTGAAACAATAACAGACGTTTCACTGAAGAACATTAAAGCCCCTTCAAATATATTTTAAGAACTGACTCATTCAAAATGGAGTGCCACCTACCAGCGACACTCATCTATATTCTGCATGTTACCATGGAAACCTGCCCAAGGCCTCCGAGGCTTCACCAGGGAATAATCCAGAACCACTTCTCCTTGGGCAGTTGCTCTTGGGATGGAGGGTGGGACCCACTCCGGTGTTGTGCATGTCGAGGTGGCTGATGAGGCTAACGTAGCCTCATCTCTTCCCCAGAGGGTACCAGGCGGTGGGCAGTTGGTGAGGTGATCTGCTCCTCCTGCCGCTTACGTCTGCCCTCCCTCTGCCCCCACTCATGGCCCTGGGGTCCTCAATCCCATCTTCGAAGTCCCTCCTCCAGTTTGAGCAGTCGTGGGCTGGAGATTCCCAAGAAACAGCAAGGATGCCACAGAGCCATTCTGACGAGCGATCTTCATTAGGCTAAGGTGCAACAGACCCAACACAGATTGAAGATGAGGTCTGGTAATCATTTCCCTGTCACAAGGCATCCTGTTTTCATTGTGTGAGTGACATCGCCATTCTTGGACTGTTATATTAATATGCTCTTTTCTGGAAACCATACCTGTCACGTTATTATTAACTATTATGTCTTTTTTGAACATTTTGCATTGGTTGCCATAGTAATTGAAGTACCTGTATTCCCAAAGGTGCCTGAGGCGATTATTCGCAGTCATTGGTACAGTTTGGTTCACTCTTCATCTGTATTTACCAACACCCGCGAGACAATAAATCTTGTTCTGGAATCACCACCGATGTCTCCAAGTTATTTTATAAGATCTCTTTATTAGTCACATGTACATCGAAACACACAGTGAAATGCACCTTTTGCGTAGTGTGTTCTGGGGGCAGCCCGCAAGTGTCGCCACGCTTCCGGCACCAACGTAGCACGCCCGCAACTTCCTAACCCATACGTCTTTGGAATGTGGTAGGAAACCGGAGCACCCAGAGGAAACCCATGCAGACACGGGGAGAACATACAAACTCCTTACAGACAGCGGCTGAAATTGAACCTGGGTCGCTGGCGCTGTAATAGTGTTTCGCTAACCTCTATGGAACATTGGAAGGTCATGCATGTATCAGTCTCCTTTTTCAAGAGAGTGTGTCAAAACACTAGAAGCAGTTAAGAAGAGGTTTACTGAACTGATACCTGGAATGGGAGGGGTATATTAAGAAAAAAGATTGGACAGGCTAGCCTTGTATCAACCAGAGTTCAGACAAGCCAGAGACAATTTGATTGAAACAGACGAGATACTGAGGGGTGTGGACAGGTTGGATCTGGAAAGGATGTTTCTACTTGGTGGGAAAATCTAGAAAAAAAATCATTATTTAAAAATAAGGAATCATTTTAAGACCGACAAAGTGAAATTTTTTCCTCAGGAGATCGTGATTCTTTGGAACTCTCTTCCTCAAAGAATGGTTAACGGAGTCTTTAACTAGTTTTAAGGCAGGGGTAGATAGATTCTTGATTAGTCAGGGGATAGGCAGGGGTGCAGAACTGGTTTCACTCAGATAAACCAGGAGCTTATTGAATGAGAGAGCAGGCTGGAGGGGCTGAATGGCCTACTCCTGCTTCTAATTTGTATGTTCATGCATACAATCGAATAAGCTGGGAGCAAAAGGCCTTCTTGATCTCAACTTTTTCTTGTACTGTTTAAGGAGTTCTATTGTGTTGTTGTGTGACCTTTCACAGAAATTTTATTATCTGTTGATCTAAATAACGCTCTGCCGAATGGCTAAAAAGAAGTTAGTCATAATCAAAGAATACAGACAGTTTACTTTAAGCAGAAATGATCTGGAATGATAATGTAAACAAAAAGATACCTGTTTTGTTTCTCTATTCCAGTGGGTCCAAAACTTCCCCTCAACTTTATCAATTTCTCTACTTGGTACCTAAGGGTAATAAAAGATGTGTTGAGATACTTGGTCTGTTGAGTATAGTTATCAATGATAGATATTTCAGTGCTATATCTACTTCTTTCAATAGTCTAAACAAAATGTGTGCAGTAGGGAAGATAGAATTGAGGTCGTAATCTGAGACAAAAAAGTTGATAATAGAAGCACACATTCCTCAATGCAACATTCACCCTGAGCAATTTTTTCCTCTGACTGCAAAACAAAATGGAAAAATGTGGCCCAAGCACTTTTCCAAAAACTGCTCCATTTTGTTCAGACTTGTTTATTTACTGTTTCACTTCATCTTCTTCATTCCATTTTGCAAATGATAGACAATTAAAAAATCACCTCCCTGATACCACCTCCCACCCCTACCTAACAGTGTAATTTCTAACTCAAGGATTTTCTGAAATGTTACACATTCAATGACTGCTGTTATTCTATGTAGTCGGCCAGTATTTAATATTTTTGAACATGGATAAGATCCAAAATCAGTTATAGAACTTTGTTTCACAAGATAAATAGATTAATAGATCTAAAGTCTATTCCCTCTTAATTTGGACCTAAATTCAAATTATTTAAAATCCTTCAGCTTTAAATTTCCACTGATTTATTTAAATAGATAAATAAATTATTGGATAATTCATTTTTAGTGCAAAGAAAACAAATTAAATATCAGGAATAACTTATAATTCTTAAGTTCAGAATTTATTTTGCCTCCCACAGCAATCACCCAACAATTTCTCAAAGTATAATACCTTAAAAGAAATGGTCTCATATGGCTCTGCTGCAAACAACAAGTACTGCCAGCGCCTGTCAGGTGGTTCAATTCGTTGTTCGTATGCAGACATAAACCGATGACGTGGTATTACACTTTCTGCAATTTCTGGATAATCAATCTAAGGGATAAAATTGAAATCTATTTTAATTAAACCTGCTTTTCATAGATACATATTCATACTTAACCTTATATATGGTTTTGATTAGTGGTAATACTATAGCTGCATATCACAAAGAGAAAGGTTTTGTATAATGGATTTTTTTTGGCTCTCCTTGCTTATAATGAAATCAGTTGTTGTTAGCTCCTTCTGCAGGATGCAAAGGATGCACATTCTGGGCCAGGCAGTATGTACTGAATGATTGTGCTTGAATGGAGTACCTGGTTCAAACCATTCAAAGTGCTTGAGATGAACCTTACGAATTGTTCAACAAGAAGATCACATAGAATCAACTGCGTAAAGCAGCGAAGAGTTTTAAATTCATTTAGCTTTTTAAGAAAGCTTGAAAGTCCAGGACAACATCTTAGGCATCAATTCAACCAAACAGCACAGGTCTAGAGCTATTATGGGTACATAATGACTCAAAGGTCCTTGACTATAGATAAATTCTTGATCATATTTCCAGGGTTATCACAGGAAAAGCTGACATTGAGTAGATTGACAAAAGTTTGTTATTATAGCTAATGCATTGTTTGTTCCAAGTACTATTCAATTACCTGCTTTAATGCTGAATAAATTTATCTAGTGGTTTATAGCCAGTCACAATCCAACAGTGAATATTCTTCTACCTACCGAAGACAAGGAAATCACTTGGCGGCGTATAACCCGAAGTACAGTGATAGAGGTTCCCGATTTGACTGCTGAATTTTTTTACTATGATTTCTAGCCCAGAGAACTTCTTTATTGTTAACACATTCAATAATTGTGGTTATTTTATGTATGAAAAATCTGGACAGGAAAAATGCAAACTCTTTTGCATGGAAACCAAA
>JAUZTB010000083.1:5042489-5054931 GCA_034780895.1 Rhynchobatus australiae | reverse complement strand
TGTCTACCTGCACTGCACTTCCTCTGTAGCTGTGACACTTTACTCTGTACTGTTATTGTTTTTACCTGTACTACCTCGATGCACTCGGTACTAACTCAATGTAACTGCACTGTGTAATGAATTGACCTTTATGATCAGTATACAAGACAAGTTTTTCACTGTACCTCGGTACAAGTGACAATAATAAACCAATACCAATGCCAGCCTGTCCTTAAATGAATTTACACTCCTCCCCTCAATCAGTCCCTGTAGAACTGAGATCTTCATTATCACTATTCTTTATGTAAAGGGATTCCTTCTGAATTCTTGTTTTCTTGCGTACTTGTATACGAATGGCATGTTGTATTTTCCCTGCTTGGGGAAACAGTCTGTCTGTGAACATTTACAATTGATTTTACCAGGAGTTCACCCATGACTTGAATTCTCTTACCAAGACTGCCATCTCCTGGTCATGGGATGTATAACTGGACAGAGCGGAGAGTGGATCTGTCTGCAAGCCTGACCAGCCTTCAACACAAAAGGCTGAATGTCTTTTGGTGATTTAGCTAAAGAAGTATCTGGCACAGGCCTTCAAGATTTTACCTTTACCAATAGTATTTTACCAGCAGCACACGCAGATCCCATGCAGAATTCTAAACCAAGATCCAGGGACATCAGGAATAAAAATAAACTGTGGATGCTAGAGATCTGAGATGAAAACATAAAATATCGGAAAAACTCAGTGGGTCAAGCAGCATCTGTGGAAAGAGAAGCAAAAGTTAATCCAGAGTCATGAGCTCTGATCCCACCACAGCAACTGGGAATTTTAATTAATTTAAAAAGCCGGTAGCAACTGAGCGTTAAGGTTGGTAAATTGGTTTATTATTGTCACGTGTACCAAGGTACAGTGAAAAACTTGTATTGGATGCTGTCCATATAGATCATTTCATCACATCAGTGCATTGAGGTGGTACAAGGGAAAACAATAACAGAATGCAGAATAAAGTGTTACAGAGAAAGTGCAGTGCAGGCAGACAATTAGTTGCAAGGCCGCAACGAGGTAGATTGTGAGGTCAGATTCCATCTTATTGTACAAGGGAACCATTCAGTAGTCTCGTAACAGCAGGATAGAAGCTGTCCTTGAGCCTTGTGGTATGTGCTTTCAGGCTTTTGATTCTGCTACTCGATAGGAGGGGGGAGAAGAGAGAATGTCTGGGGTGGGAGGGGTCTTTGATTATGTTGGCTGCTTTATCGAGGCAGCGAGAAGTGTCCATGAACGGGAGATGGCTTTAGTGATGTGCTGAGATGTGTCCACAACTCTCTGCAGTTTCTTTAAAAACCCTCTGACTCACTAATGTATTTCGGGGAATGAACTTCGACATCCTTACAGGGTCTGGCCTACTTGTGACTTCCCCAAGCAATGTGAGGACATTACAATAACCTGGCTGGACAGTTAGTTTTAGGGCAGACTACAACTTCTGGTCTTGTTTATGATACCCATAATATGTGAATAAATAAAACAAATATATATTTTGGCCTTGGTGCATGTAAAGGGGGAGTAATGTGCTCCTGTACGGAAAGATATGTTGACTCTATTTCTCTCTCCACAAAATCTGTGGGATCTATTGAGTACTTCCAGCATGTTCAATAATTATTGGAATTGGAATTGGTTTATTATTGTCACATGCACCGAGATACAGTGAAAAGCTTTTATTTGCGTGCCATCCAGACAGATCGTTCCATACAGAAGTACATCAAGGTAGTATAAAGGAAAAACAGAATGCGGAATATAGTGTTGCAGTTACAGAGAAAGTGCAGTACAGGCAGACACTAAGCTGCAAAGGCCATGATGAGGTAGATCGGGAGATCAAGGGTTCACTTTCTTGTGTACGAGAAGTCTGTCCGAGACAACAGTGGGATAGAAGCTGTCCTTGAATCTGCTTCCATTTAATCCAAGAAAACCTTGTTTCTAAGACCATGAACACTACTCAGAGGGTACTGGTATTGGTTTATTATTGTCACTCGTACTGAGGTACAGTGAAAAGCTTGTTTTACAAACCGATCGTACAGATCAATTCATTACACAGTGCAGTTACATTGAATTAGTACAGAGTGCATTGAGGTAGTACAGGTAAAAACAATAACAGGTCAGAGTAAAGTGTCACAGCTACAGAGAAAGTGCAGTGCAATAAGGTGCAAGGTCATGACAAGATCATGAGGTCGAGTCCATCTCTTCGTATAAGGGAACCGTTCAATAGTCTTATCACAGTAGGGTAGAAGCTGTTCTTGAGCCTGGTGGTACGTGTCCTCAGGCTCCTGTATCTTCTACCCGATGGAAGAGGAGAGAAAAGAGAATGACCCGGGTGGGTGGGGTCTTTGATTATGCTGGCTGCTTCACCAAGGCAGCGAGAGGTGAAGACAGAGTCCAAGGAGGGTAGGCTGGTGTGTGGGACTTCAGGCTTCTGTACCTCCTGCCCGATGGTAGCTGTGAGAAGATGGCATGGCCCAGATGGTGGGGATCTTTGATGACAGATGTTGCCTTCTTGAGGCAGCGCCTCCTGTAGATACCACCGATGGTGGGGGGATGTCCCCGTGATGTATTGGGCTGAGTCCACTGCTCTCTGCAGCTTCTTACGTTCCTGCACATTTGGATTGCCGTCCCAGACCTTAATGCAACCAGTCAGGATACTTTCAACAGCACATCTGTAGAAGATTGTTAGTGTTCGGTGACAAGCCAAACCTCCTTATCCTAAGAAAGTAAAGATGCTGGTGTTCCTTCCTTGTAGTGTTCCTCACTACAATAAGGGCAAACCTTTCATCCCAGCTCTATTTTTTTCCCACATCCTTGATTTCCCAAAATGTGAGATCCAATAAATCCGATAAGGAATTCAGTAGAAAACTTCAAGTTCAAATTTATCATTGTCATAAGCGTACGTACACAGGGTATAAATGCCATGAAAATTAACTTATTGCAGCAGCACGTTACAAGACAAGGACAAACATAAGTTAGCTTAGACATAAATTAACATAAATTATCCATCTTTGTCAAGTCGAGTTTATTGTCGTGGGTACGTGTACAGTGAGGTACAGGTACAGTGAAAAACTTGCTTGCAGCAGCATCACAGCCATGTAGATTCAGAAAACAGAGTATAAGCTATACATAAATTATACAAGACAGTGAAGAAAAAGACTGGCAAAACTAGATATTAATGCAAAAGATACAACAGGAGACAAGTACATGGTAGTGCAAGAGGTGGTCCATAGTGTTCCTTTGAAGAGGTAGGGTTAGGCTTGTGCAAGTGGGTTCAAGAGCCTGATGTTTGTTGGAAAGTAGCTGTTCCTGAACCTATTGGTGTGGGACTTCAAGCTTCTATATCTCCTGCCTGACAGTAGTAGTGAGAGAGCATCACAGCCTCGTATGGCAATTCCAGCGCCCAGAAACGCAAGAGGCTGCAGAGAGTAGTGGGCACTGCCCAGTCAATCACAAGAATGGTCTTCCCCACTATTGACAGCATCTTCAGGAGACGCTACCTCAAGAAGGCAGCATTTATGATGAAGGATCTCCACCATCCGGGTCATGCCTCTTCTCGCCCCCAACCCTGCAACTCTTTTCAGATATTTACCCAGCTCCCTTTTAAATTTGGTTGCACTACTACTCCTGGTATTGCATCCTAGACTTAACTACAGCAAATTTAGCATCCTGTAATTCAGCATCTGATTGTTTGGAAATCCTTATGTTCAGCATCTGGCTCATTCAGTAATCTGGAATAACCAGGAATCCAGAGTGCAGGTGGGGTGCACAGCCAGAGCTGGCGATCTGGACAGTAGACCAACTAGGGTTGGAGCTCCAGAATACCATGGGTCAGGAAAATAAGTAGGTTTGTGGCCAGGGTCTAGAGAGCTTGTATATTTCCTGCTCCTTGTAAACCTGCTGGGTTCACTGGGAAACTTATAATAATACCTGTAAACAAAAAAAGTAAAAATAAACGTGTTTGAGTATTAATAGGAGTAACATCCAATAATCTGGGAAATCGGCTGTCCATCACCTCGAAAGTGCCTTCAGTGGCAGGTTATTGGAATTTTAATGTGCTTGCTGTGTGGGTGGATCAATCCCCATGTTAGTCTTGGTTCACAGGCACAATGAAAGACTTACTTGCAGCAGCATCTTAGGTGCATAACATCAGATAAGCAGCATTCACAAGAAAAACATAAATTATACACAATTTTTACAAGAAAGAACACCAACAAAGCATGCCAGGAGCCTGAAATAAGAACAGATAACATAAGAGCACTCAGCAGATCATATAACCTCTGTGGATAAAGAAACAGTTAATTTTTCAGGTCTGATGGAAAACTCCACTTGCCTGGATGTGTTTGGCTTCAACGACACCTAAAGTCCAACACCATCGAGGACTAAGCTGTTCAGTTGATTGACACATTGCCCACCATCTTAAATGTTCATTCCCTCTGCCATTGCCGTGCATGGCTATAATGTGTACCATCTACGATGCACTGCATCTACTCATCTTGCCTTTTCTGCCAGCACTTCAAAAACCTGCAACCACTGCCTCAAAGAAAAACAAGCATTCCAGTTGCATGGGAACACCGCTATTTCCAGGATGCCCTCAAAACCACATATTACAATGACTGAGAAATGTATTGCCATCCCTCTATCAATATTTGTCAAATTTTGCAACTTCAAACCCAAGGTGTTAAGGAAGCACCTTATCAAAAAAGACGACAGTAGTTTAGGGAAGTGGAGCAACAGTACCTCCTCAAAGACAATCAGGCATGGGCAATAAATTCCAGCCTTGCCACTGTCACCCACATCCTGAAAAATAAACGAAAAAGCATAAATTGTGATGAAAACCAGTTGCTCAGAACATTAAACTGCAACAGGAAGTGGTTTAATTAGGAACTTGCCCCTTTGGTTGGGCTTGCACTGCACTCTAATCTTTATTTTCCTGCAGGAGCTCCAAGAAGCTGCACGGCTGATGAATGAACTAAACAAGAACCTTTCCTACTGGGCTGAAAAAACAGGGGATGTGGAGAAATTGGCCCAGGTTAGTGACTGAAATTCATTCTATGACCAGATCAACAATGATTAAAACATCTCTGCTTGAGTCCAAGTGCTTTGGTGATTGAAAGCATTTAACTGTTTAATGTGTGTTATCAAGTACCATTGCTATAGTCCATTCTTTGCTCTTGAGCAGTGATGTTTCACTAGCGTGAGAATCTGCTCGACACTGTGTAGTGAGTCAAGTTTTAAGGAACTGCTGCCCAATTGGATGAGATGCCTCATTCTGTCAGTAGTGTCACATTTTGGGAATTTCCAGTATTCCATACCTGTCCCAGGTTCCTTGGCACTCTCTGTGCCTGTCTGAAAAGTCAGCTGTTTCACAGCATCGATGTCAAAGGCTGCAGGCCATGACCAAACCAAGGCAATTTCCAAATAAATCCACTTCATGACACAGGTTACTGCTGTAAGCAACTCTGATCTCTATCATCAGGTATGTATTTTTGTGGAGGGTATCACTACTATCCTTGAACAATATGTACACTTTTTTCTTTCCTGATCAAGACAATTACTGGGGGGCAGTACTGTTGTTTCTTTTCCTCTGCAAAGACTGGCCAACTTGGATCTGATCAGTTCGATCCATGAACATGACTTTAATAAAGAATTCACCAGAGAGATAAACAGTGACCAACAGCTTTAAGGTAATTGGTAGAATTAGAGGGGAGTGAGGAAGATGTTTTTGATCCAAAAGGCGGTAAAGCTGTGAGCTTGCTACTTGAAGCAGAAACACTGATAATATTTAGAAAGTACTGGGATTGGCTCAAAGTGCTGTAATTTATGTGTGTGTCTATAGGTTGAGAGCTAGGAAGTGGGATTAGCCTGAATTGGCCAGCGTTTAGATGGCCTCCAGTATGACAAATTTCTACAACTTCATTTTGTAGAGATAAAAACTCTCAACTATAAATGGCATTTGTTAATACTCTGGCATCTCTATCAAAGTTTAGCTTTGGTGTGAGCAATCCCTTGTAACATCAATATTGAATACAAGTGTGTGAGGGGTCTAACATAATCTTACTTATCTTTCCTATCAGGTGTGGAGTATGTTTCAGAACAGACTGGCAACTGTCGTGAGCACACTGGCAAGTGTAAATAAGCAGCCAGATATTCCTCAAATTTGAGTGCTTGTGATCTTGTTGAAGGATTGAAACTATGGGGGGAAAAAGACGAGGTGGAGAAAGCAAACCTCTCCTGGAAACATTTATTGACTAAGTGTGCAATCATAGATTCATTCTTTAAAACCTAACATTGTTTCTACTTATTCAAGCCATGGATGTTTGTGCAAGGAAATGGAGTGCTTGGTATTCTGGGCTGCGGGTGTTCCCAAGTGACAAAGGGAAGTTTCCTCCTTCATGGTATCCACTACAACCAAAATGGTAATATATTATTTCAGGACCATGCCCAGCTGCCTTGGAGAAACAAGCATTGAATGCCTCTATCAATTGATTTATCATCATCAGTACAGATCGGTGCCAGTAGTTTAGTGTTACAATAATGAAAAGCCCCTAGAGCAGATAGCTTTTCTGCCCCAATTCTTTAGACAAGGATGCAATCAAGCGATGGATTTGAACATGCCCTTAACAACAAAACTCAAAGCATTTTTCTTTTCTCTAACATGCTGATACTCTTGGGTTTAATAACCAGTAGATAAACTCCCAGTCATCTGCTAGGGCCCAGTTTATTTGTACCAGGAGTTGTTCTGGATCATTTGCACTGAAACAGACCATTTAATGTTGGCAAGAAGCCTGCTTTGGTTGGCTGTGTGTTTAGAGAAAGATGTCAGAAATCAAGGCATGGCAATGCTATTTCTTGAAAACAATTTATAAGGGAGTCATAGAATCCCTAAAAATAATACTTGGGCCAAGTTAATAGTTTTAATTAAACCAGCCAGCTGATTTATCCCTTCTGCTGCCTCAGCTGTATTAATGACCAACTGTTTTACTGTACCAGCTGCATCGTGTTGTGTGAGTAGGAGTGGTAGGGTCATTTCAGTTATTACCGACCATCGAGTGACCATTTAGTCCCTTGCTGTTTAAAAGGCAACACTGAATGTATTATTAACTTGATACCTTAATAAATTAATCACCACATTGCAAAACTATGTATGTCACTTTCTTTCAAAGTGCTATCCTAGCTTAGGAACTTATTTTTCTCTATTTGTTTTAAATTATTCTTTTTAATGCTTGGATATGGTATCTCTATCACAATTAAAACATGCCATTTTGCTGCTCTGTCTTCAAGGTAAGTTCCAACTACTTGAACATGGTGCCTTTCAGAAACAGCTTCTTCATCTCCGCCATCAGGTTTCTTAACCATCCACGAACCCATGACACTAACTTGTTATTCCTTTTTTTTTGCACTATTTATTTATTTTTGTAATTTATAGTAATTTTATGTCTTTGCACTGCTGCCACAAAACATCAAATTTCACGTCATATAAATCAGTGAAAATAAATTCAGATTCTGATTCTCTGTCTCTCCCCAGCTGCTGCCTTCTCTGGTATTTGAACCTACATTCATCTCCCCCTGTCCATCTTGGCCTTTCTTTAAAAAACACTCATCCTAGATTTTATTACCAAGCAGTGATCCAATCTAAGGTGGGCAATGCTGCTTTAATGGGGTTGGGGAATCTTGAGGGGGTGGAATGTCAATTAGTTCCAATAGGAGGCACATTCTCTTGACACTGTCAAGACCATCCTTAATGTACAAACCTCCAGTACCTCCAAAGCTATAGTCCAGGAAAAGCCTTCAGTATTCCTGCTTTCCTGGACCATTTTCCAAAGTTCTAAGGTCCTGCAATCTCATTTCCATTATCCAAAAGCCATGGGACTCCTGTTGAATCATGTAAGTTCATGGCACAGAAGGAAGCCATTCAAGCTATTTGTATCCCTGCCAACCAAAAACAAACATTTAGATCATTCCACTTCCAGCTTTTGTCTGTGGTCTTGCAGGTTACAGCTCATGTGCTCATCCAGCACTTGACAAAGGTTAAGTATGACAAAGGATTTCGTCTTCCATCCCCATTTCAGATCATGAGTTCCAAGTCCCCACTACATCATGGATGAAAATCCTCTTAAATGTATGCCCCTATTTAATGAAACCCCTGCTGAGGCAAATAGTTTCTGCCTATTCACCTTGCTTAGGTCCCTCATCATGTACATCTCAATTACATCTCACCATCACCTCCTGATTTCCACAGAACCCAATCCCCGACTAACCAATCTCTCCTCATTACATCCTCTTAAATCCCTCACATCCTTTCTGTAGTGTGGCAACAGAACTGTACACAATAGCTGTGGCCTAACTGTTTCAAACAGCTTTCAAACAGTTTCAATCAAAAATCATGATTTCCCTGATCTTGTATTTCTACGACTTGATAGGTAAACACAAATATTTTGTATGTACCTTAATCACCTTTTTAACTTGTCCTTCTGCCTTCAGGGATCTGTGAGAAGACAATACAAGATCCCTCTGTTCCTCTACCATGCATTCCTCCTTCTTGCTTTACCTCAATTTTCTGGACCGAATTCTATTTGCAACTTTTGTACCACCCTGTCTATTCCAGTTTAGTCTTCATGCAGCTCAGAACTTTTTTCCTCGCTATGAACCACACTGACAATTTTGGTGTCATCAGCAAACTTCTTAAGAATGGCCCCTTAAGTTTAAAATAGCCATTAATATTTACCACTAAATGCAAGGATTCTTGCACTGAGCCATGCCATACCACATTGCATATGACAACAATCACAAAAACTATTGAGCCAACTTTTAATCTACTTTGCCACTTTCCTTGAGTTTTTACTTTCCTGATCAGTCTGCCATGTGAGATATTGTCAAATGCGTTGATAAAATCCAGCACAAAAATTTGTTGGTCACACACAGCATTTCCTTATCAAAGCCATTCTATCATTGATTAAACTGTAGCTAAATGCTGGTGCATACTGTCCCTCCAAACTTTCTTACAACAATTTTCCTATACCCAATTGCCAGACAGACTAACCTGTCGTTACTCAGTCTATCTCTTTCTCCCTCTTTAAACCTCAGCACCACATCAGCTGCTTTCCATTTCTCGGGCACTATAGTTTGCAGGCAGAGGACTGAGAAATTATAGCTTGCACTATTTCCTCTCTTGCTGCTCTCTTTTAAGAGCCTGGCATTTTATCCCCTTTCAAAAATGCCAGCCACTTTAATGTCTTTTTCCTCCCTCTCTCTCTCCTGCTCTCTCTCTGTATCATTTACAGTGCCTTGCATCCTTCCTTTTCATTCTTCTCTTCCATTAAGAAAATTACGGCTTTTATTTAGAATTATACACACAGGCTACTATTTTACTCTCTAAGAAGACCTACTCTTTCCTTTCATGTATTTATGAAAACCTTCTTAATTTCCTTTATAACTTTATACCTGCATTTTCTATTCTCCTATAGGCTTTCTTAAGTTCTTAACTTCCTTCGTTTACGTCATGACCTGCTCCATTCCCTGACATCAAATAGGTAATAGATTTAGGAATTCCCTTTTTTTTAATCTGAATCCTCAATATGTTCCCCTCAAATCTGACTCCTTGAAGTAGCTGTTTTCAGTCCACTTTTGCTAAATCATATAGCATTCTGTTAAAATTAACCTTGCCTTAATTTAAAATGTTTGTGTCCTGCAATCCATTTCCATGCTAAATCTAACTGAATTCTGATCACTGCTTCAAATGCTGGCCCACTGCCGGCCTTTCAACTTGCCCAGGTTCATTCCCTAAAACCAAGTTCAGTTCTATCACCTCTCCTGTTGGACTTGGGATGCATTATGTATTTTTTAAATCAATTGAATACATTTTGAGAATTCTGCACCTTCAATCCTCTTTCCTCTGCCACTGCCTCAATTTATGTGATTATTATGGCCTTGTTATTCTTGTCCAGGTAATCGCTCTTTCATCTCCCTTGTGACTGTTGAAGTGGGGCAGAAGGTGGTACACTCCCAGTTGTATGATTTCCTCTTTTTTAATTCCTCATTTCAATCCATACGCTCTCATCTGATCTCCCAGCATATTATCCCTCCTCACATTTGTAGTCATTTCCTTCACCAATATTGATAGACTTTACAGGGAGTGAACCTCCCAAGACATTGGTCAATTGTTTCCCAGTAACTGGCCTTATTTCCTATTTTCATTGTGTATGTCCAATCCCTCTGCACCTCTGTCCCACACTAAGGTGTCCCAAGGGCCCTTCCCTTCCTTGAACAGAGACCTAACCAATCCCCCTCCTCCTTCACGTACCCGAACTTGCTCTGATATTGAACAACTTCTCCTTTGACTCCATGCACTTTCTATAATATCTGAAATTATCTCTATGGATGGCATGCAAAACAAAGTTTTTCACTGTACCTGGGTGCATGTGACAATAATGAACCAATTTACCAATTTAAATATTAAGTATAGCTACGGCAATCCATATGGGTTCAAGGCTTTCTCTTTTGTGGAATACATGGAACATTCCTTATTTTAATCCTACTGAGGCTCCCTCTCTTACCTTGTTCTCCAATTTATCAGTGAGTGTATCGGTGCTATCTCCTGGTTTTGTTTTCCAGTTGTGGGAGAGTGTGGGACCAGAGGGCACAGCCTCAGAATAGAAGGGCATCCCTTTAGAACGGAGATGAGAATTCCTTTAGCTAGAGGGTGGTGAATTTGTGGAATTAAGATGGCTGTGGAGGCTAAGTCATTGGGTATATTTAAAGCGGAGCTTGATAGGTTCTTGATTAGTAAAGGCATTAAAGGTTACGGGGAGATGGCAGGGAAAATAAATCAGCCATGATTGAATGGCAGAGCCAACTCGATGGGCCGAATGGCCTAATTCTGCTCATATATCTTATGAAGGTTTTGACACCTTTGCTGCCATTTTCACCCTGTTGTCATGAATCAAGCAAATCTTCACATATAGCAAGTACATATTCTTAGGTAGGGAGACCAAAACTGTACAGCAAGGCCATGTTCAATTGCATAAAGGCCACTTTACTCTGGTAACCAAACCTACTCATTAGAAAGCCTAAAACACCATTTTCCCTTGTAATATCACCTGAATATTAGTCTTCTAGGCCCCTTTGAATATCAACATTAACCGGTCTCTGACTATTTAACAATTACTCTTCTGTAATGTTCACCAAATGTCTTCCTTTCTCTTAAGTATGGTTTCCATGATTTCTAGCCAGCTTCTCAACACCCCTGTGCTATTTCTGGCACTTTTGCTCTTACCTAGAATAAGGATAGGTAGGGTTCCCGTTGTCTTTGCATTCCTTGAAAAGGATGATTGGGAGAGGCTGTTTGCAGACGTCTGGCAAGTGGGAGACTTAAAGTGAGATGGGGAGGGTTCAGAGACAGCACAAAGCAACATTGGAGTCAAAAGCAAGGTTGGCAGGATTAGGGAACCCTAGTTGACAAGGGATAGAGGCTCTGGTCATGAAAAAGGAGGCATATGTCAGGTCTAGACAGTTGAAATCAAGCAAATCCCTTCAGGAGTATAAGGGATGCTTCAGAGGGAAATCAGGAAGGCAAAAAGAGGACATGAGATAGCTTTGGCACATAAGGTAAAGGAAAATCCTAAGAGATTCTATAAGTATATTAAGAGCAAAAGGGTAACTAGGGAGAAAATAGGGCCCCTTAAGGATAAATGTGGTTGTCTGAGTGGAGCCACAGGAGATGGGTGAGGTCTTAAATGAATATTTCTCATTTCTGTTTATTGTGGAGAAGGTCATGGAAGCTAAGGAATCAAGGAGAATAGTGATATCTTGAAACATCCACATTACATAAGAGATGATGGAGGTCTCAAAGTGCGTGAAAGTGGATATATCCCCAGGGCCTAACCAAGTGTATCCTAGAACATTGTGGGAAGCAAGGGAAGAAATCGCTGGGGTCCTGGCAAAGATCTTTGTATCATTGTCAGCTACAGGAAGGGTGACTAATGTTATGCCTTTATTTAAGAAGGGCTGCAAGGACAAGGCAGAGGAATTATAGGCCAGTCAGCCAAATATCAGTGGTGGTAAAGTTACTGGAGGAGTTTCTGTATTTGGAAAGGCGAGGACTGATTATGGATAGTCATTGTGAGAAATATGTCTCATGAATTTAAACTGAGTTTTTTGAAGATGTGACCAAGATGATTAACGAGGCCAGGCCAGTAGACATTGTCTACATGGACTTCAGCAAGGCCTTTGACAAGGCCCTGGGATGAGCTAGCCAATTGGAATACAAAATTAGCTTGGTGTAGTAGTCAGAGGGTGGTAGTAGAGTGTTGCTTTTCAGATTGGAGGCTTGTGGTGTGCCACAAGGATCAGTGCCAGGTTCACTGTTGTTTGCCATCTAGATTCATGATTTGGATGAGAACGTAGTTGGCATGGTTAGTTGTTGCAGAATGA
>JAUZTB010000083.1:4972335-4982730 GCA_034780895.1 Rhynchobatus australiae | reverse complement strand
ACTAAAAGAAGCACCAAAGTTCGGTAGCTACATTCTGGGATCCCAAGGGAGGAAATTGCTAAAATTTCCCTAGAAATTATATTTTAAAGAACTGTTGAGTGGCGATATGTGTGGAGAACTGGAGAATGGCCAATGTAGTACCAATCTTTAAAAAGGGAGACAGAGCTATTTTGCGTAATTATAGGTCGCTGTTAGTTTAACATCTGTGTCACTTCAGGCTCAGTTGGTAGCATTCTTGGCTTTCTCAGGAGGTTTTAGGTTCATGTTACACTGTAGGGATGAGCACATAATCCAGGCTAACAGTTTAATGCAGTACAGAAGGGGTAAAAGGTGCCTCTTTCAGATCAAGCCGAAACCTTGCCTACCCTCTCAGATGGACATAAAGGGTCCGGTGTCCTGACCAGTATTTGTCTATTAAGCTAACGCTATTAAAATAGAATTCCAGATAATCTGGTTATTTATGTTTTTGATGTGTATGGCACCTTGTTGTCTGCCAGCAGGCAACCTTGCTTCCCATGTAACAACATTGTTAATAATTCAAATTGGCTGTGAAGTGGTTTGAGATACTAAAAGAGAATGGAAGAAGCTATATAAATTGAAGTTATTTCTTTCTTATTCATGGTAAGGAAAATTTTAGTACCCAGTTAAGGATCAAATTATCAGTTATCTATAGGTAAAGAAAAAGTAAAACAGCCAACAGATGCTTTAATAGGGATAATGGAGCCACAAATCTTACCAAGTGTCAGATATTCCATCATTCGAATGCATTCCAATTTATTCATTTTTCAGGTACAGATGTCGCATTTATTGCCCATACTTAATTCCTCTTGTAAAGTTGGTGATGAGGTGAACTGGACTGGTGCAGTCCTCCCAGTGAAGGTACTGCCACAAAGCTTTTTGGTAGGGAGTACCAGGATTTAGACACAGTGATAATGAAGGAACTACAATATATTTTGAAATCAGGATGGTGTGTGACTCCTGTTGAGGGGACCCATGTATGTGGTTGTGTTTCAATGTGCCTTCAGCCCTTGGCCTTGGTGATAGAAATCACAGGTTTGCAAAATTCTGCTGGGATAGAGTATTCGAGTAACCAGTGAATCAAGTTCACCACCACCTTCTCAACGGCAGTTAGGGATGCACACTTAAATGCTGGCTCAGCCTGCAAAGCTTATATCTCCTGAACGAATAAAAAAAATTGTAGATGGGACAAACTGCAGCCACAATGTGCTGGTGATGTAGGGAATTAATATTTAAGGGTGTCAATCAGTTAGGTTGCTTTGTTTTAGATGATGCTGAGCTTCTTGAGAGTCGTTGGAACTGCACTTATCCAGGCAAGTAGAGAGTATTCTATCATGGTCCTGACTTGTAGATGATGAACAGGCTTTGGGATGTCAGGAGGTCAGTCACCCAGCTCAGGATACCCAGTTTCTGTCCTGCTCTTGTAACCACAGAATTGATGTGGTTGGTCCATTTGAGCTTCCAGTTAATAGGGACCTCCCAGGATGTTGATGATGGAGAAACCTAATATCCTCGACTTTCAAAGTCATTGAAAGTCAAGGAGGTGAGGCTGTCTCTTGCTGGACAAGGTTGCTGCCTGGCACTTTTGTGGCATTAATGTTTGTGCCACTTATTATACTATGCCTGATTGTTGCCTTGGTCTTGCTGCATGCAGGCATGGAATACTTCATTTGCAGAGGACTTGCCAATGGAATTGAACATAGAACAATTATTAGCAAACATCTCAACTTCTGGCCCTGTGATAGAAGGATCAGCATCGATGAAACAATTGGGGGTTGGGCTTAGAACAGTGCCCTGAGGAACTCCTGCAGTGATATCCTGGAGCTGAAATGACTGACTTTCAATAACCACAAGCACCTTTGGTATGAGAGACAACTCCAACTCGGTGTCCATTAATCTCATGTTACCTCCTTGATGTCACACTTGGTCACATGTTGCCTTGATGCCAAGGGCAGTCATTTCACCTCACCTCTGAAATTCAGGTCTTTGTGAAAAAGATCATTATTACTATGTCCCCTCAGAGATTCTCCCACTAGCTTTCTCTTGAACAAGAGCACATAGTTTCAAGATAAGGGACCAGTCTTGTAAATCTAAGGTACGCAGAAATTTATTTTTGCAGGAAGTGGTGAATCTCTAGAATACTCTGCCTCAGAGAGTTGCGGAAGCCTAATCATTATGAGTGGAGGTAGATAAATATTTGCAAGGTCAGGGAATTGAGGGCTATGAGGATCTGGCACAGAAGACTAGGGTAGATCAGCCATGATCATATTCAATGGCGGGGGAGAAGAGGGGACAGGTAGCCTACTCCCACTCCTTCTATTTGTGTTCTTGTGTGATGGATTGGTCCTGATGAAATCCAAACTGAGCATCAGTGAGCATGTTTGCCTCTGAAACAAGAGAGTAGTGGGAAAATCTAGAGGAAAGTTCCTGTGCTGACCTGTCAAGAAGAGATATCAAACAGAAGTCCTGGTGTCCTCTTAAGTGGACATAAGAGATCCCATAAAAGACAAGCATTCTGTTTTTCTCAGTGGTTTGACTAGTATTTATTAACCAGCACCACAAAGCGAACTGATTATCAGGTTAATGTCACATTGCCGCTTGTGGGATATCCCGTGCACAGATTACCTACTGTGTTTCTTACAAAACAACAATACCTATATTTTAAAAATAGTTTCTTGTGATCTGATTAATACTTACAAAACCAGCATTTATTGTTTATCCCTGATTCCCTTGAGAAAGTGGTGATGAGCCATCTTCTTAAACCATTACAGTCCTTCTGGCAAAGGTATTCCTATAGTTCCAGGATGTAGACCCAGTAACGATGAAGGAACAGCAATATATTTCTGAGTCAGAGTAGTATGTGACATGGAAGGGAACCTGTGGGTGGGATTGTTCCCATGTGCCTACTGCCCACAATCTTTTTGACGGTAGAGGCCGTGGGTTAGGGAGAAAGTAGAGAATAGGAGCTAAGGTTGGGTTTCTCTGAATGGTTGGAAGTGCCCCACAGGGTGCAATTCTGAAACCAATTTTGATTTATAATTTAGATGCAGACCTAGGGGGACATGATTTTGAAATGTGCCGTTAATGCCAAAATAGGAAGTGACCCAGAAAAGCTGTGAAAAGATGAAGGAATGGGCTAAATATTTGTAAATGTAATTCAGCATCAGTTAGTGGTTAACAATACAGTGAAACTATAGTCTGAATGGCAGTAAACTCAGTGCTTTAGATGATTAGGGAAATTTTGAGGATTAATGGCGATACTAGATAGATAAGTGCATATAAAAAAACAAGTAGAATTTTAAGCTTTGTCTTTAAGGTGTAAATTGAGTCTATTACAAAGTTTTAGTATGACTGATTGTAATGGTAGGTTTTTAAGAAGGATATTTATAGACAGCAAAACAGAATTACTAAAATGGCCAATGGTATGACGAAACATAGATAGAAATTTACATTTCAGAATAACTGGTCTTTTTTTATTAAAGAAACCAGATTACAAAGAAATATGATGAAATTGTTTTAAAAATGGACAGGTAAATAAATGCCCACCAGTTGACAAATTATTTGACGATAAGAAATATGAAACAGAGAACTAAAGAAGTTTACACAATAAGTTATGAGGCTGTGGAACCACTTCCAGAGTTGTTAATGGCAGAAAACAACACTAGCATTCAAAATTAGGTGGCGACGTGAATGGAGTAAAAGGAGAATGATGGATTCAGGAATAGAGTGGGTAAATGTTATAAGAATTTTTGTGTACATGAAGAGTGAACACTGACATTGACTGGTTGGGTGAGTGGCCTATTTATGTGTGTAATTTCCATGTATAGATTTAAGTAAAAGTAGTGGGGAATTTGAACCTTCAGTCTTCTGTAGCCAACTTCAGAATATGATGTCTAAGCTGGGCAAGATGTGACAATTGATGTTACCCAGGGATCTATTCTGGTGCTTCAATTTTTCACAATATATGTTGATAACTTGGATGAGCGAAAATATTTTAGTCTGCAGATGGCACTGTTAGATATAGGAAAATATTGTAGAGTGGAGCAGGATGTTACGACAGACATAGAGTGATTGGACAAGAGCTTGACGGAAAGAATTTAGTTGTCGGAAAGTTTGAGGTCATATAGTTTGGATCTATGAAAGACAAATTGTAATATTTCCTCAATGCTGAGAGACTATGGGCTGATCAAGTACACAACTCAGCAAAGCCAGTGAACAGCTGCAAAAAGAAATTATACAGGCAAATAGCTTAATTGTTAGAAGTTAGAAATTCAAACATAAAGGAATTATTATTCATTTGTACAGGGCCTAGGTAAAATCTTATCTGGAATATTATTTACAGTTTTGATCTTAGGAAAGTATGGGCTATACTGCAGATTCACTAGAATTAAAGAAATAGCTTACTGGGTTGCATCGTGAGAAGAAAATGTATTAAAAATAATAAAAGCTTGAATTTATACAGCTAGTCCAGAAAATGAAACTGCTTAAAAGTAAACAACATGAAGAAAACAATTTATTAAAACTTGACCCTGAGTACAGAAAGAGATACCAAGAGACATGAAAAAAAGATTTGGTTAAAGAGGTAGGTATTACGATGCATCTTAAAGAAGGAGAATGAAATATAGAAATTGAAGGTAGGAATTCCAAAACTTAGGGCTAAGGTAATGAAGTCTTGGTGAAGGATTAAATTCAGGAATGCGCTAAGATGTCGGGTGGAAGAACATATGAGTTCTAGAAGGCTTGGAAGTGGGGAAGAAACAAGGTAATGGAAAACTTGAAATGAAAATTGAGGATTTTAAAATTGAAACAAAGTGGACTAAGCAAGAGAGAAAGTAGTGTGACAGGGCTGAGTGTGTTCAGTGTATGCTTTGAACCTTATGTTGTGTGTTCAAATTATAACACAGCTGGGTAGCATGCAGGTAAGAAATAGAAATATGCTGAGGATAGATCCATAGGGAATTTCAGAGCCAATGTAATTTAACGAACCCAGGAGTAATTGGTTAGACTGGAGCAAGTTCAGAACATAAGAAAACAGGAGCAGCAGTTGGCCACCCAGTCCCTCAAACCTGCCCTGCCACTCAACACAGGCATGACTGATCTGCTCCAGGCCTCACTCATCTCCTCTTCTGTGCCGTAGCCCTCAATTCCCTGATCTTTCAAAAATTTATCTCTTTAAATGCCTCCAATAATCTATCCTCCATAATCCTCTAGGGTCAAGGATCCCAGACAATCACCCTCTGCAAGAGGTAACATCCATGGATCAGTTTTGGATGAGCACAGATTTAGGGTAAAAGACCTTCCTGGTATGAAGTTGTTGCTTTGCGGCAGCGATACATGCAAAGACATTAAATTACTATAAATTACAAAGATAAATAAAAGTGCAAAAAGGAATAATAAGTTAGTGTTCATGGGTTCATGGATCGTTCAGAAATTTCACATCACATAAGTCAGTGATAATAAATGTGATTCTGATTCAGAAGTTTTATTTAGAAAAATCAGCATTTCCTGTGCGCAGTAAGGGAGTATGCCACTAGAGGATGCTCTTATACTCAAAATAAACAAGCTCAGGCAAACTTGGTGATTAGCAAATGGGCCCAGAAATCCTATAGGGGATAAGGTCAGCAGCACAATGGGAGCTCCAGGCTCTGACACAGTCAATATATGTAGGTTTAATGGAGTTTTTCCTCATTAAACATATCCTGATATGGTTCTGGTTGTACAGGAGTAGGAGTGGTGCTAGAAATACTCTTCCTCTGGCCCTCCATGTCAAGATTCGTTCTGTAATTGATCCACTGAACCCTTTTAAAACAGCATAAAAAGTTAAATTTTTTTGAGATTATTCTGGACCCCATGGTCACCCTGTTATAGGAAGGATGTCGAGACTTTGGAGAGGGAGCAGAAGAGGTTTACCAGGATGCTGCATGGATTAGAGGGCATTGCTGTGACTCTGGACAAACCTGGGTTGTTTTCTCTGGAGTGGCGGAGGCTGAGGGGAGACCTGATAGAAGTTTATAAGATTATAAGGGGCATAGATACAGTAGACAGCCGGTATCTTTTTTCCCAGGGTCAAAATGTCTGGTATTAGAGGGCATGCATTTAAGGTGAGAGGGGAGAAGTTCAAAGGAGATGTGCGGGGCATGTTTTTTACACAGAGAGTGGTGGGACACTAGAATGCGCTACCCATGGTGGTGGTGGAGGCAGATACGATAGAAGCATTTAAGAGGCTTTTAGATAGGCACATGAATATGCGGAGAATGAAGGAATATGGACCTTGTGTAGGCAGAAGGGATTAGTTTAGTTAGGCTTTTAATTAGTGGGTTAATTAGTTTGGCACCACATTGTGGGCTGAACGTCCTGTTTCTGTGCTGTACTGTTCTATGTTCTATGACCTTACAAGGTAAGCCATTTTGATTCAGCTACAAGGCTGATGTGGTTCAACGCTGTGTCTCACTTTCCCCTTTTCCCACACTATTCCTACGAAGCAACCATCTGATGCAGATGGTCTTGTTTGGGTGGGCAAGAGAGAATGATATGAAGTGTTTGTACCACAAGTAAAACTTGCCTTCAGTTGCCAGGTGAGTTTCATTTTTATTCTTTTGGGGCTTTCTGGGAGGGCTAGAAGGGGCAGTAGTGTTCCTCCAGGATTTACATGGAACCGTGGGCCTTTTCTACCCTGGGCTTCCCTATCCCAAATCTATTCGCTTCAGGGTGCTCCACCAACCCACTCACCCACCCTTTGACTCATTTTTATCTGAAATCAAGATGTTTTCCCTCATCTCATTGCTACATTGTCAATTGACCAGGTCGTAGCCTCTATTCACTTCAGGAACTGTTGTGAGAGAGGAAGAGCATCCAAGTTAAATGAGGATTCTGGGCTAAAATGTAGGACATGAGCTGCGGGGTGGCATAGAATTATGCCTCATCTATTACACGGTGATCCCATGACCTGATTTAAGATCAGGCTTTGTTGTTGAAGTTCAGACATGATTATTGAATACTTGACAGGGAACAACTGCGCGACCTACACCTGTAGAGTCACTTGGAGTCATCAAGAGGTCAAACCCCTCAGCAAAGAAAAGCAAAAGAACATTGGCAAGGAGAGTTACATTTGAATGAAAAATTGAATGAGATTATTTGTGATTAAGTTACCATCCACTTAATTTAGTTTTGTTTTGTTCCTGTTTTGAAATTAGACCTCTGAGAATAATGAAACACTTTTATTTCTTTAATTTTGTAACAGCTAGTAGTAAGAAGCATGAAATGCAAAGCTTTCAGGAGGAAAGTGAACTGCTGCTTGTCAGGTTGGTGTCCAGATACCTGTGTAAGGAATGATCAATTATAATTGCAACACCATTCCAAGTATTAACAATGATGTTAATAGATTTGGGGTTCTCAATCTCAAAAAGATCTGGGGTTAGAAGTTTGTGGTGCATGAATGCACAAATACATGAATGCCAAATTTAGCTTCTGAAATTTGGTTCCATTCATCAGGAACTTTTGCCAGTTTACTAATTACAAACTTCAAAGTAGTAAAATGCTATTGATGGCTTGTTTTCATCTGTGCTCACATGAAGTATTTATTTCCACATAGTGAGAACACTGAACCCTCCATAAACAACGGTAGTGAGGATTTAGAGATGCAGGGAATTCGAAAAATAAAGACCAAAGCAAAGGACAAGAAAGTTAACAGATTGTCTCGGAAAAATAAAATTATCGCCAATATAAGTAAGCAATAAGTAAAATCTGTACAGATTAAGAAAACAGTATAGAGATGCTATAGTACATGGGCTATACAAGATTATTTGATTAATAACCAAACAAATGGTTCGTTACATTGGAGTTTTCAAGAATTGGTTAGCTATGTGTTTGAGCATGGTTCTCCACACCATGAGTTTTCCAGTAGATTATCAAAGAAAACTAAACATTTGTGTCAGAAAAGATCATTGTGTTTGTGTTGGCTTTTTGGTTAAAGAAATTTAAGAATGTTTGCAGATTCTTGGATCTTGTTCCAAAACCTATCAACTCCTTGATAAGTAGCTACCCTTGTCTTAGCTATAACCTGTGGGAAAATATTTCTGCCTATAAATTGGTCAGTGCCCATAAATGTATGTTCTTCAGTCAGTTCATGACAGACCAACCAATATTTTGTTTAAGGGCCTCACAGTGGGACATTCTGCAGCACACAGTGCCCATTTGGGTATAAATGGACAACCTTGAGCAATGAAAGGGAATGGGAGAGTATGCAGGTTATTCCAGTGAATTTAGGCCCACATCATGTTGTCCTTATTAACAAGATTGCCTTTTCCTTTGAGAAGGTAACTTATCTTTTTATTCCTGCTTAAAAAATATTCAGTGGTCAATTACAGAATGATTGTAGATGTGGAAGGCTGGTGGAAGAGTGGCCCTAGCACCACTCCCATTCCTGCACAATCAGAACCATGTCAGAATCTTTTTAATTAGGGAAAACACCATTAAATTCGTAATTATATTGATAGGGTCAATGCCTGAGTTCCCAGTGGGCTACTGACCTACTGCCCCATAGGCTTCTAGGACCTTTTCCCATTGTAAGACAGCTCAATAGGTTGTTACACCACTTTAGAAGAGCAGTTTGGAGTTAGCTACGTGAGGTCCAGATGGACTCACACCAAGGCCCAGCAAGCTAAAGGGGGCATGTTTTTTATCTTCTCTAAAAGACTTTAGAATGTTTCAAAGTAGACCAATACTTGGAATACTGATGCAGCTCGTGAGACATGCGGCTCACAGGAAAATGAAAACATACATGTCATAAATTGGAATATTATTGAGCAAGGTATACCTTTTGTTTCAATTGACTATTACAAAAAAAGCTGTTCTCAGCACTAGATGTTGTAGTTTCAAACACGGGAGAGTTACTTGTCTGTAATATTTATGCAAGGGATTTCCAGGCAGTAACATTTTTTGATAACTTTTTTTAGATGAGGCAAACGAAGCTAATAAGGAAAGAAGAAAGCATAAACGAAAAGGCCAGCCAAAGAAAATTGTTCCCGACTACACCAGATTTATTGATGATGATGAGGAAACCGCAGTAGGTGAGTGGTATTTTTCCACTTAAGCAACATAAATATGTGGACATTTGGCATTCTTGGATGCTTGTGCGTGTGAAGCGTTGTGCATATGCTTGGTGAGGACAGGGTCAGGTTTGGCTGTGTGCATGCAGAGTCAAATAATATTCTGTTTTCCTAGTGGAATATGGTCTAAGGATGTAAACAACTGATTTCCTGCAAGCTTCTGGCTAGCTCAAGTATTTAACCTCTTGATCCTGTTGTGCTATTCATTTAGATCATGACAGATGATCATCTTGATTCTTTACCTGGCTTGATTCCAGTGCCTTAATACCCTAACCTAAGAACAAAAAGTCCATCAAACTCAGCTTTGAAATTTTCTATTGACTGAGCCAACTCTGTGGGGGAGAATGAGTTTCAGATTTCCTCAATGACTTACAGTTCCATGAGTGCCAGGTATCATCTCCTAGACACTTAAGTGGTCACAGATGACGTGTGAACCTTGGATGCGAATTTCAGCACACTGTTTAACTATGGCAACATTATAGCTGAATCCATTTCTATCTCACTGAAAATATACATTTTCAGCAGAATCCTAGATATTAATCAGAAACAGCAATTCCATAGGAATTTTACCTCTTTAACTCAAGGACATAAGGAATTGGCAGCACCCCAGTTGTTGTCTTGACTGGGATACTCAGCATAATTGGTAATCAAATCTGTGTCCTTATTTCTCTTTTATGTCATTCTTCTGGATGTGATTCATGAAAGTGATGAGGTGAGGGAATATAGAAGGACTTCTTGTGTTTATTGAAGGTTGAGATCAAGGTGGAGAATTGAGGCATGTAGGGATCAGATGGGAATGTAGAGTTAAAGTGGAGGATCAAACATAATCTTATTGAATGGCTGAGCAGGGGCGAGGGGCTGATTACCCTTTTCTTTCTTTTTTTCATGTACAACCAATTGTTCTATTTGCTTTCCACAAACAAATCAAATATTTTAAGTTCATTGACCTGGTATCCAGTGTTGAATATTTTAAATCAGTAATGGAATAGCCATGATTATGGCCATTCTCCATGGCACCTTATTTTGCAGTACCTGTGCTGACATACTTAACATAATGTCAATGTCACTTCCACAATACTTCTTTTTCCAAAGGTAGCTGATCACCTGTGATATTACCTGCAATTGCTTCAGAGTATGGACCACCACTAAGGATGTTTAGCTGTTTTGTTTAATCTGTCCTTTTCCATTAAGGCTACTGTTCTGAAAGTGCTGTAAATGGGAGAATACTGAGGGCAAGTTCAACTAATTGTTCAAAAAAATGTTTCTTCTT
>JAUZTB010000083.1:3915293-3925460 GCA_034780895.1 Rhynchobatus australiae | reverse complement strand
GAAGGACTCTGATGCTCCCTCAGGCACAGCATTCCAGATTGCAACTACCCTTTGGGTTTTAGATGTCTGTTTTGCAGAAAAGTTTCTCACTATCCACGTTATGTTCCTCAATTATTTTTATGTATCTTAGGTCCTCCTTCAGCCTCCTCTGCTCCAAGGAAAATAAACCCAGCCTATCCCGTCTCTCCTCATAACTGGCAACTTTCTTGTAAATCTCCTCTGCAGTGTAATCAACATCCTTTCCATAGTGTGGTGGCCAGAAAGACACAATGCTCTAGCTAGGACTCTAATCAAAGTTGTATAAAGTTGAACCATGCCCTGGCTAATCAAGTCTAGCATCCTGTACGATTCTTTACCACCTCATCTGCTGCCACCTTTAGAGATCTATGGACATGTACACCAAGGTCCCGCTGTTCCTCAATACTCCCTAGGGCCCCACCAGTCACTGAGTGTGCCATCCTTATATGACCTGCCAAATGCATCACCTTGCACTTATCAAGATTAAATTCCATCTGCAACTTGCCAGCTGACTAATGTTACTCTGTAACTCAAGAGTACCCTTCTATCATACCATTCCGAATTTGTTCATCTGCATACTACTAATCATCACAAATAGTAGGGGCAGGCACGGTAGTGTAGGGGCAGGCGTAACACTTTACAGCACCAGTGACCCGGGTTCAATTCCAGCAACTATTAGTAAGGAGTTTGTACGTTCTCCCCAGGTGCTCCATTTTCCTCCCACATTCCCAAGATGTATGGGTTAGGAAGTTGTGGGCATGCTATGTTGGTGCCGGAAGTGTGGTGATACTTGGGGGCTGCCCCCAGAGTATATGATGCAAAAGATGTATTTCACTGTGTGTTTTGATGTACACGTGACTAATGAAGATCTTATCTTATTCTACATTCATATCCAAATGATTGGTGTTTAGGTTGATGTTTAAAGTCAGGGGTGCAAGACAAAAACTATTAATTTCTCCATCCGCATGAAATAATTCACTTATATGTAGACCTCCAATAGTGTAAAGGACCTCATCATAACATAACTGGAGGAAGATGAAGCTGAGGTTGCAGAGACATGGTTGCAGAAGCTGAACTGCTTTACAGCAGGCACATTTAATTTAATTTAAAAACTCAAAAACAAATTGCTTGAGGAATGCTAAAATGGCCCAGCAAAACTGTAATCAACCACTCAGCAAATCAATCTTGGCCAGCACATGTGGCAGCTATGATACTTTGGGGCAGGCTGCAATAGATGACAAAAATGATGACAACAACTGGAAATTTGGCACTCACAAAACAGAAATCGGGAGAAGTTGATGTAATTGGTATATATTTAAGTTAACTGTGAACATAAGGCGCACAGGAAAGGATTAGTTGTGAAAAGGTTGTGATAAAAATGGTTCAGGAAACTTGGATATCCATGATTCTTTTTCCCCCATTGCCACAGTTTAGAAGTTTCACACAAAGATCTTGGAACCACCGTTTTAAAATTGTACTTAAGGCTGGCCCTCTTCCTAAAATTTTCTAAATTACATCTTACATAAATATTCATTTTCAAACACCTCAATTTTGTTAATGTCACTGGTGGTGATGTCCTAATTTTGGAAATAAACATTGCATATAATCACACCTGAATTTAAAAATACTGCAGTGCAGCACTGAGCTGCAGTTTGTATTCCTTGGATAGTTCTAACTTTTCAAACACTACAGCAACAACATTGCACCAAAAGTAGAGATCAAAACATAAGATGATGTAGGCCTATTTTCATCCTTCTACAGGAACCTGCAGAGCCACCTCTACAATACTTAACAGCATCTGAACAATTTTACCAGGAATATTTTCTACCCTCTTGCTTTGAAAACAATTTCAGGTTTACACTTTGCAAGGATATCCTTCCAGATCCATATCTTTCACTAGAACACAAAGTACCTTAGATAGTGAAATGCAAAATAAAAAGGAGAAAATGCTGGTAGTCCTCTGGTTGTCAGGTCAATGACCCTTCAGCAGAACAAGGTCAAAAAGCTTTGAATGCTTTTTCTTGAATGCTAATCTTTTCTATTATTACTACCTTTACTAGCATCTTGTCCAAATCATGGATGAATTTGACACAGACTTTCCTTTTCATTCCACGTCATTTAAATTTTAAGGTTCCCTCGTTCTCCCTTCAAGACCAGGATGCTCAGCCCTCCTAACCTTTGCTCATAGCTCTGCCTTCATCCACAAAATAAATAATCAGATCTATATTACTTCACTATTTGCAAGGTAGAAACAGATCATATCTGCAACTCATGTTATTGAACTAAGTTGAGCAGTTTGCACTGCGAGGTAGAAAATCTGAGGAAACAGTTGCTAGGTTTGACTGTGACCACGGTAAACAGTCCTTTCTCAACAACCTTTGACATAACATTATCACTCTTCAGTTATGCAACTGGGTGCATCTCCCTATTCAGTTGTAACTACAGAAACACACATCTCATCTTTTCATCCTAAAATGGTTTTCTGTATATTCAGCCTTCTGGTTCTTGAAGAAACACTGTCTTAAAAATCTATGACAAAACTATTAGGTTCCAGGTGAGTTTAGTAACAATTCCATAATTGGCTCAATAAATGCTGAAACCCTCACCCATTTCTTTATCACATCTGAACTAGTCCTTAATCTTGGATAATGCTAAATTATCATTTAATCTTTGGTTGCCATACTTTCAGATGGCTAGACTGCAAGGTATGGAGCTCCCTCCTAAAGTTATCTCTTTCCTACTTTTAAGATATTGTTATATCTTAAAAGTAGGAAAGAGATCATACTTTCTCACTAGGGCTCATATTTGAAATCATAGGGCTCATATTTCATGGGGCCAGCTGACAAAGTTTTGTTGCATATTGTTTCTGTGAAGTGCCTTTGGAGGTCCCACTGTTTAAAAGGCTAAAAAAAATGAAAGTTGTTGTAAGCATTGTTGTGGAAGGAAAGCAGATGGTTTCAACACGAGTATTTTGGTTGAATGAAAGGAACAAAAGAAGAAATTACAATCTCATCAGTAATTAGTAAAGGTTTTGGAAGCCATCATTATTTTGAAAAATGTTCAGCTTCAGACATTCAAACAAATTATTTATTTCTGTATACAGATGTGCCATGGGCCAAGTCAAACTTGGCACATTTCTCATGCACATTTTAAAAGCTTCAAAAGGCCTGGTTTAACTAATTGGATTTAACAAACATTATCATGCACAGCCGCTAATGAGCGCTCCATTAAGAAAATTAATTTTAAATCTTTCCATGTTTTAATTGATCATAAAGGGCAGAGTATTAAAATTATGAAAATTCAAGTTAATAGCTGCTTTGGACAGAACATCAAAAGATTCAATGGCCCAATATATTCCTGTAAAGAATAAAAGCCTGAATTTTATTGGGATGGGTTTGAATTGAATTTCCTGAAATAATAAATTATTATACAAGGACAACCAGCAGAGAGCAGGTAGCGAGCCAGACAAATTAAAATCATTTCAATAACCATAAGCTCTCAACCTGCAAATCCAAGGAGGAAGATGAATCCTGCCCCAACCCCAATTTGCATACACACAAGCTTAAAGCAATGTTGTTGCTCTCTTGCTGGCAAGTATTTCAGTCTGCCTGGAAGTATCAATTGCCAGAGGACTGGAAAATGGCAAAGGTGATGGCCTGGCAACCATGGGCAGGTCAGTTGTTTATCTCAATGGTGGAAGAGCTTTCACAAACAATTTTTTTGGGGGGCTGGTGAAGGGAGGGAGAAGAGAGAAAGCTTGAGTTAACAAAGGAGAGTCGATGCCAATTTGTAATTGTGCTTCCTCAACACAATTCCTCAATATTTTGATGAGACAGCAAGCTGATGAGGTGAATGTGACAGATGTTGTCTATATGCAGGTAGTAGTTGATAACATTTCATAACAAAAAAAGTAGGATACCAAAATTGAGTCCCATGTTTTAAAGTTAAGGGCAGAAAGCAGGGAGTCATGGCAAGCAGTTGCTTCTCCAAACTCAAATTTTGTAGACATTAATGTATTAGAGTTCTTAGGTATAAGAGATTGAGCCACTGATTTTTTAAAAATACATATTGAACACTTATTATGCACAGCAAAATTTCAAAATTTGTAGATGGCACCAAATTTTAAGAGGCCAACAGCAAAGACGATAGTAACAGAAAGAGGACAGATAGGCTAGCAGATAGTCAGAAACTATAATATAATACTGAGAAATAGGAAATGATATATTTTGACAAATAGAGACAATATAGATATGCTGCGGTAGTAAAAGGAGTTTAGGAACAGATGGACTAGAGTGCATATGTGCGCATATCTTTGGTGGCAGGACACAATGAGAGAAGTTGGTAGAACACATCTATCCTTGCCTTCATAAAATAAGCAGTATATGATAAAAACAGGGAGGTTATGACGCATAAAATGCTGGTTATGCCACAACTGGAGTATTACGTCCACATCTGATTACCACACTTCAGTAAGGATGTGAAGATTCTAAAGAGGGTGCAGAAAAAATTATTAGAATGGTATTGGGATTTCATTACAAGTTTTGACTGGAGATGCTGGGTTTATACTTCTTATACAAAATAAAGTTTAGAGGTTTGCACAAAATAACAAATAGTTTAAGGACCAAGAGACATATATGCAAAGTTATGGGCAAGGGTAATGAGAGGAAACACTTCTTAAAAGAACTGCAGGGAGGTTATGATCTGGAACTTAAAGTCTGTATGGGATGATGAAAATAATCAGCTTTAAAAGTTATAGATATTTTAAAGAAAATAATTTTCAGATCTACAAAAAACTGACAATGGGCAGCCAGCATGGACCCTTGTGGGTGAAGGTCTCCTCCTGTGCATAGTAATTCCATGATTCAGTGCTATAATTTACAAACAAGTACCTGTAAATTCTATAAAGCAATGCAAGGGGCTGGCAATTTCACCAGAAACATGTCTGAAATGGGATTCCACACTAAATGTCATTTTATTTGCTCGTTGATAATTGTGCATTGAAGAACATGGGAACAGTACGACATTTCAGCCCCTTTAACTGGTTTTGCCATTCATCATTGAACTCAACTCCATCTAGCCACCCACCCAAGTAACATGCACCCAATAATCCCAAATCTTACTGATCTCAGGGTTTTAAGATCATCAATTGATCTTTCAATTATTCTTACAGTATCCTTGGTGTCAAGTGCTTTCTAGCTTCTCTCCCAAATTTCGTGGCACTGATTTTAATGCTACGGGCCCTGTCCCAGAATGGAAGGGTGGGCAAACATCAAGGTTCCAGTGTGAAAATATTCACACATTCATGTGAAAAGGCCTGACAGCAATGTATATACAGCAATGCACACACACATTCTCAATTCCCCTGGGTGCTCAGTGATTATCAAGAAGCTTTGTCACCTTTCATTTAAAATAACCTATCATAGTGATAGGTTATCTTAAATGAAATTCCAAGACTGATAATTAGACACTTTGATTTCAGAAATCTATATAATAGTGATCAGTCTTGGAAATGTTTGGAGTGGTGCAATACCTGTCCAATGAACTTGTGCATACAATGAAAATGTGTCTACCCAAAGTTTGCCAAATAGTTCCATGATAGGAGGATGTATAAACACTTAGCAGCATCTTTAAACCACTAATTACTGCTGTATTTTATACTTTAGAACTGTTGAGGTTGCAGAGACACAAGAAATAATTGTAGGGTATATGGCCCTCAGGCCGGCTGAATGTCAAGGACAATCCAGTCAGACTTTGATGCCAATCTCCATATCTTAATGCACAAAAAATGTATTGGCCTTGAATATACTAAATAACAGCATTCTAATCCAGAGGTAGAGACTCCAAAATACAAACTTCTGCCTAGTAAGGTTCTGCCCATCTGCTTAGTTCAATACATTCAAGCTCTTCAAATTTTAGGCAGTTCTCCAACCCTTCTAAATGTCAAAGGCGAGTTTACACCAATTTTCACATGGCAAGTCCCTAATCAATGGAACCAATATTGTGACTTCATGCTGACCAATTTCCAAGTATACTATTTGTCATATGTGGATACTGAAACCAGGCAAAGGGTATTCCAGGTGTGATCTGGAGCAAGACTTTCTTCCAATTGTGCTTCAACCCTTCAATAATCGATATACTGTTCACCTTCCAAATTGTTCATGATCCAGTGCACTGAGACTTCTTTAAATACAAACATTCTTTAGAATGGTAAAATAGTAAATTTGTTTTCCCTTACTACCTAAGTGGTCACACTAACTCCATCTTCATCCAAAGTCCTGCTCACAACACTTGTCCATATTCCTTTGCCAAATCTTTACATTTTCCTAACTTGATAATGTACGTTTCAAAAGACTGAACCAATATTGATCCACATGGCACTGCACCTACAGCATTCAGTTAACCTGAAAAGATCCATAAATTCTCCCGTTTTGTCCTTTAACAAATCCACTGCTCCAACAAATATATTAGCCTTTGTATGTAACTACCTCATATCTGGAACTTTACCAGATGCCTTCAGAAATCCAAGATGCACTTTGCAAATTAATGTGCCATCGAGTTCTGGCAGCAAGCCAAACAGATAATTTCCAGCTTTGATCAATGCTGACTTTGCAAATACACAAACTCAGTGAATTTATTTAAATGAGAGCCAGGGTATAAATGAAGCCAGCATTAGGTTTCACTGTAAAAGGGCAAGTGGTATTTCAAGTACTGCTACATCTTTTGAATTTTCAGGATTTTTTACTGCAACATTTGACCATCACACATAACAAAACTGTATTCCCAAACCAATGATGCTTGGCATCAGTAGACGTTAACAATAATAAAGTCTACCTATTTTATGGAGGATTAATCCAGTCAGTTGCTGTCTTTTGCAAGAGCAATTAGCCAACACTTAATTTATAATGTTGAGTTGCATAGTCATATCAGATGGAACTCCAGCCACCTTTGAGTGGTTTACAAAATATTCTGCATAGACAGTGATTCATGATATTACATTTGAAATATGAATATTTGTCATTAAAATTTCTTCAGGCATAGGGCTACATACAATATCAGAACTTACTGAATACACGAGTAATTACTATAAAAGGTGGAATATAACTGATTTCAGTCTCATTGCCAGTCACAAACATTATGCCTTTAGTAACCAATAGACAAGTTGAAGCCCACCCCAGAACACAAAATTTAAACACCCATCTATTGCATTGAGAAGCAATGACTGCACAAAGCTGGTTCTGTCATCTTTCAGATAAAACACAAAGTCTATCTTCATGGGCAAGGGGTCAAAAACTCCACAGCATTGTTCACAGTAGATACATTTTCCAATTCCTAACCAACAATAAATTGTCAATTAATATCACTAACACATCTGATCAACTGCTACTTCAGACTTGCTGTGCACAAAATTAGTTTTCATAATAATTAGCTGCAAACTGTTTTAGATGGAAGGTGGTACAGGTACGTAATTCTTCATTATCCAACATTACACTTGAGATGCCAAATTAACAGGGATCATTTTCTAGTCAGTCAATCTCCAGGACTATCTAATTCTATTTTGGACATCAAGCAATGTTAAATAACAACTGGAGTTAAACTAGTGACAAACCCCTCAAGGAACCTCTGGTTGTCCTAGCTGAAGTGTAGTTTCACTGGCAACTTCTACAGTTGTCTAGCAACTTTCCCAATTGCAGATTATTCATCTATCAGCCTTGGTGTTAATAGTTGTATTTAAACTATCTATACACTTCACCATGGCACAGCCAGTACACCCACTGCCTCAGAGCACCAGAGACCTGGTTCAACCCTAACCTCGGGTCCTGTCTGCTTGGAATCTGCATGTTCTGCCTGTTGGTAGGTTAATTGGCCACTGCAAATTTCCCCTAGCATCTGGGAGTCATCTGTAAGAATATGGGAAGAATAAAACAAAAAAAGGGTACAAGTACACAGTTCCCTAAAAGTGGCAACACGGGTAGACAAGGGGAAGGTGCTATAAGGAACACTTGCCTTCATTGGTTAAGTACAACAATTGTATATTAAGTACAACAATTGTGATGTCATGTTACAGCTGTACAGGACATTGGTGAGACTGCAATATTGTGTGCAGTTCTGGCCTCCACACTCTAGGAAGAATGTGATTAAGCTAGAGAGGGTACAGAGAAGATTTGCAAGGATATTACGGCAAATGGACAGTTTGGATAGGCTGGGACTGCTTTCCCTGAAGTAAAGGAGGTTGAGGGGTGACCTTAAGAGGTTTATAAAATCCTGAGGGGAAATAGATACAGTGAATGGTCACCGTCTTTTTCCCAGGGTAGGCAAGTCTAAAACTAGAGGGCATAGGTCGAAGGTGAGGGGGTAAGATTTGAAGAGGATCAAAATGGCAAGTTTTCCCCACACAGAGGGTGGTAGGAATACGGAAAGAACTGCCAGAGGAAGTGGTAGAGGCAGATACCATTACAAATGTTTAAAATACACTTGGAGAGGTACACAGATAGGGAAGGTTCAAGAGGGATATGGGCCCAACACAAGCAAATGGGACTGACTTTGGAAGGCACCTTGGTTGGCATGGAAAAGTTAGGCTGAAGGGCTGGCTCCCATGCTTTATAGGTCTGACTCTATAAATGGGGATTAATATAGGATTATAATAAGTGGATGATTGATGCTAGGCACAGACTCAGTGGGCCAAAGAGTCTGTTTCAGTGCTCTGTGACTGACAAAAACATGACAACTCACAACAAGGTAATTGATATGCTTGCATTATTTAACATATAGTACAACCAGTTCTGAGTGTCAAAATACAAGGAAAAGTACATTTAACTTTCTTCAATGAGTAAGTTGTGTTATTGAGTAAATGACTCAGTTTCCAAGTCTGAATGCCAAGCAGCTCTACAGGAAACAACATGGATATGATCCAAGACAGGAAAGCAGGCCCTATTGCAACCAAAGGCAATTTCAGCTCAATTCTCAGGGTTTCAGCAATGACCACTCATAATTGGATTACTTCAAAGCAACCATGTTACAATTGCCTGCCATGCTTATTTTTGTCAAGCCAAAGATCAGAGTACTGCTCAGAAAAAATTTCCTATCACTTCAGAGCTGCAATACATTTTCTACAATTTCAATATTATTCCCAATAGATACCCATACTAAATAGACATACCACTTTAACATGGATCTAGTCCCCACATGGCAGGAAGCAGAAGATTAACAATCTTCTCAGTACAATGGGTCCTGTGAGAAATGAAATTGTGTATTTGGGTTTACATTTTAAAAAAATATCTGCATTGACTGTGCTCTGTATCTAATCTATGCCATACCTGGTGTAGGGATATGTGCTTGCAGTGGTATTAAATTCAAGAACTTCAATCCCACTAATTAAATCCCTTAAAATGAATGCAATCAAAAAAAATTCAGACACTATCTTTTTAAAATATGATGCATTAAATTACTGATCAGACTTCCCAATTTTATACATCATACTTTAGAAAGGGGAGACAGAAAAAAAAGGGAAATAAGATTTTTCTTTAGAAAAACTGACTCAGTGGCTTGATGATAGAACTAATTTCAATAGTATTTTTTCCAAAAGGAAATGCTAATTGGGGAGGGGAGAAAAGGGAAATTGAGACAAAACTTCAAGGAGTCACAAGAGACTGAGAGCCCAATAACCTTGAGGTCATGGTACAGTGGTGCAGATTGTAGAGCCCGACAGTGCCAGAGACCTGGATTCAATGTTAACATTGGTGCTGTGTATGTGGAATTTGCACGTTTCCCTGTGACTGCATGGGTTTCCTCTGGGTGCTCCAGCTGTCTCCCACATCCCAAAGGCACGTAGCTTGGTAGGTTAATGAATGAAGAGGCAGAATGTCTAATGTATCGCATTCAGAGAGTACTGAAGCAGGAGAATTAAGAGCAGAGCATGATTAGATACTAAAATAAAAAGGATGCTGGAAGTCAGATAAAAGCAGAAAATGGTAGAAAAATACAGTAGATCACAGCATCTGGGGAAAGAGAAGCTGACAAGGTTTCAGCTCCATAACCCTTTATCAGAACTGAAGAAGAGAAACAAGTTAGTCTAGGTAGCAAAGAGGATTAGAAATGGGTAGTAACAAGGCGATGAAGAGCTTAATAACAGGGAGAATTTTAAATTTGAGG
>JAUZTB010000083.1:3205277-3215607 GCA_034780895.1 Rhynchobatus australiae | reverse complement strand
GGAAATAAAGTCTGGTATTAATGATCTCAAGATCCAAGTACTTTACAGCCAACGGAATACTTTAAACATGTTGTAACATAAGAAAATGTTGCAGCTAGCTTCTGCCCAATGAACAGAAATAGAAATGTTTTGATGACCAGATAATATGTTACCGTAATATTATTTGAGACGTGCTTATTCTCCAATCCCCTTGGGAATTTTTATATCTACTTGAGAGGACAGATGACACATAAAATTGGACAGACATTCAACATTCTGATTCAGAGGTGAGAATGTGTGACCCACTGAACCACAGTTGAGAATGAAATATGTTAGGAGGGGTAGTCTGTAGGTGACTACGTGAGGATTAAATGAGAATAAAGGGAAGGACGTGATAGGGTTAATATAAAACGTCAAGCTGGAATATGACACAACAAGGATTGGATATCGTGAAAGGATTAGACTGTTCTTAATTTTCCGAGACATTCCTGCTGGAACATTTAAACAAGAAAGACTGGGTCTCCAGTTTGTCTCTCGCTCCCCTCACTCTGGGCCCCATTCATTTCTGGTTTTCAGAATCAGAGGGCAGACGAATGAAAATAAAATTATTTGCTCTTCAGACTGGAGTTCGAAACACATGGGAATCAAGGTGTGGGTGGAGGATGGTTGTTGGGAACTGTCTGGGATGAAGAGAAAGGCAGGAGGGTGTGAGGGAACCTAATTCTGCATGGCTCATCAAGCACCCCACTCCATCTCACAATACCTATATTCACCATTCCACCACCACCCTAACAGCTGTTCTCAACATTAGACAGCCCAGCACACCACTTCCAATAGTAATGGCCATTCTTTCCCAGCATGCAGGTGCAATGACCGGCAGCATCTAGGCCCCTGGATGATTCATTGACTCCAAGTGATCCAGGCTGCACCCCTATTATGCGTAATTTTTCAAAATCAACTCAAAAGATTACATCATTTTGAACCTGTCTTCCAAATCTACTCCTACCAAACCCATTCCTCAGCCAAGATATTCACTGAACTAAATTGTTTTCTAATCAGGCAACACCATGCTTTTAAAACTCTCATCTATGTTTTCAAAGACCTTTGTAGCCTCTTCCAGTCCTGGTATATCTCTGTGCTTCTCCATTTCTGGGTTCCTGAGTATTCCCTTTCGCCTTTGCTCCACCAGGGTTAGAATGCCTTCAGCTAACTACAGATTAAATTCTAGAATTTCCTCTGTGGACCTCTCAACTTCTCCCTCCATCTTTAAAATACCAATTCTTCAATCAAGCTTTTGTTTCCCTGTCACGTCACCTTCTGTGACTTGCTGCTAAATGCTTGCCTTAAGTTCCTATGAAATGCCTTGGGGAGGTAAGGGTGGTTACTGCATTAAATGAATCCAAGTTGTTGGAAGGACATGGGGATTGGGCAAGCATGGGGATGGTGGCAGGGGACTGGACGGGACAAAGAACAGCCATCAGGGAGAGAGAGCAAGTCTGACTCATGCAGGCACCTTTGTTACGTGAGGAAGGTAAAATGAACATTAGAAATGTGCCGAGGGACAATTTGTTCTCACTCAATCCTGAATGACAATGCCCCTGGAAAGTGCATCCCCCTGGTGTCTGGCTGCAGAGAGCCGTTTAAGTAGTCACTGAAAATTAACGTCAAGTCATCGCCCATTGAATCTCTTCCATGTTGTGATATTTTTAAGTCCTAGACTTTAAATAGATTATAACTTTTAATCAAGTCGCAGGCTGGGTTAGAAAGACAGCGAGGGAGATTTCAGCCATGTAGGGCACTCAAAAAGAATGGAGACTCAGCATCTGTAACCTTTGCGGTCGATGGAAACAACAGCTGTTAATGTGTGACTCGGCTCCAAGCCCACAGCTGCTGTCACTCAGCTGAACCTTGCTTCAAGCAATAACAGGACCTTGCATAATTGGTATTTCATACGGGGTTCACCGGGGTCCACATACCTTTAACTGTGCATACCCAATATCCAGTCAAACACTCCGAGAATAGGTACACCACAGAAAAGGTAAAATTCTCTACATCCTCCCAGGCAAAGCTCCTCTACACTTTCCATTTAAACACAGTTAGATACAGACTGAAGTTCTTCTGGACTATGCTATCAAACATGCTTAGAGGAGCAAAAGCATGAATTAGATACAGATTAAAGCTTCCTCTACACGAGTGAGTTCCCAAACTCATTTAATGAAAGCCCCACTTGTTCACAAATTCACAAAGTATGCACCTACCAAATGCTGATGACATCATGAATAAATCCTATTAAAGATTACCAAGGACCACCCCAAAGGCCAGTGCAAATAGATAGAGTTTTTTTTTACTTTTCTGCGAAATTTCTCACCAAATTGCCTTAATGTTATTAAAGCATTGAAATCTTTGGTGACCCCCCCCAACCATCCTGAATGGCTGGGAACCATTGTTTGTGCTGTCCTGTCAGGGAATGTAGAGCATAGGCGAGATACAAAGTGGAAACTTGACTTCCTCTGCATAATGCCATTAAACCAAAGGCAGGTACAAATGGAAAAAATTAATTAAAGCTTCCTCTATAAGGATGCACCAACTTTGGAAGGAGGGCGATTTTCAACAATGCAGATGATGACTGCAAGCCAAATTTGTTGCAGAAGGATGCAGCAGTGGATGGAAGACACTAGGCACATATAGACATATCAGGGTACAGTATTCATGTTACATCATTTATGCAAAATGCTACCATAGATCACGAGCGCTTTCAACACTTGAACAACCAGAAGGTTGAGGCTTGCTTTAACATTAAAGGAACTGACTCTACCCAGCTTACTGCTGGGAGTATGAGAAGTCCACAATCTTCCAGGCGAAACACAAGATACTGGAGCAACACAGTGGGTCAAGCCACACCTATAGAGGGAAAAGGGCTGGTCTGCCCATTGGGACTGGTCCAGATTCCAGCATCTGCAGTCTCTTGTTCCTCCAGGCAAAAGCCTGTTTTGTGTTTCTATTATTATTGCTTCCATTATCACATACATGCATACACTAGGGAAAGGAGTAGACCACTCAGCCTGTCACCCCTATTCTACCATTTAATAAAACAATGGCTGATCAAATTGTAACCTCAACTCCTTATTCTGGTCTACCCACAATAATCTTGCACACCTTGCTCATCAGGTATCTATCCACCACTGCCTTAAAAACACTCAAAGACTACTTCTTCTGCCCTTTGTCAGAGAGAGCTCTAAAGTCTCACAACCCTCTGGACAAATAATTTCACTCTACACACAAAATGCTGGAGGAACTTGGCAGGTCAGGCAGCATCTATGGAGGGAAATAAACAGTCGACATTTCGGGTCGAAACCTTTCATCAGGACTACAAAGGAAGAGGGCAGAAGCTAGATTTTCCTCCATAGATGCTGCCTGACCTGCTGAGTTCTTCCAGCATTTTGTGTGTATTGCTCCAGATTCCAGCATCTGCAGAACCTCTTAAATAAATTCCTATTTCCTGATTTTACAAGAGGAAATTCCTCTCCAAATCCCCCCCTCAAGATTCCTCAGGACTGAAAGAATCCCCACTCAATCTTTTAAACTCCAGCACAAACAAGCTTAGCAGTCCAACCTTTCTTCATAGGACAACCTGCACGTTCCAGAATACTAGTCTACTGCTTCCAATGTATTAACATCCTTTCTGAAATGAGAGACTATTACTGTACACAGTACCTCAGATGTGGCCTCACCAGTGCCCTACATAATTGGAACATAACCTCCCTATTTTTGTATAAAATTTCCCTATCAAGTACCAAAGACATAGATGAGTCTCAACAACAGATGAGCTCAGGCAGGGCAGTGATGGGCAATATTATAGCTGTCTGATTGGTGGAGTTAAGGAGATTGTTAGGGAACTATCCAGAGATACTCTCACGAAATTGGGAAGCAAGCTAAATGGTGGTGAATATAAGCAAACGTGTGTGTGTGTGTGTGAGTGAGGGAGAGAGAGAGAGAGAGAGAGAGAGAGAGAGAGAGAGAGATTAAAGAGGCATGGTCCTTGGGGGAAAGGAGGAAAGCAAGAATCAAGAGAGACATGCAAGAAGGAAAAGAAAATCAGGTTAAAGATTGGTGAACAGTTTGTCAGAACCCCTGCCACAGTGTGACCTGACCAGAAAGAAGGAATACCAGGTGATCCTAAGAATGGCCAGATCCTTCTGGCATTCCCAGAGCTTCCTGGCACACTTATCTAGCACTGACCCTGCCAAAATCTGCTTTCTTTAACTCCAGTGGAGGCAGGGCTGCAATTCCTTGAGCCTGCTCCATGTATATCATTCAATGATATATGTAACTACATTCTATCATCTTTGCTCTGTATCTCTTGATTGCCTGCTTAATGGAAATGACCAAATCATGAATAAGGAGAAATGTATTCCACTGGCAGAGGATTGGTATCCCAAAGGCACACACTGAAGCAAAGAATAGTGGAGACTTGAGGTGCATTTTTGTTCCAAAACGTGGAGTTGTAATATAAGTGGGAATAGCAGATTCAACAGTAACTCTCAAAGGATAATTGCATAAAAACATAAAAAGGAGTGGGGTGAGGGAGATACAGGGCTAAAACAGGGAATGTGGGGCCAACTGGGTAAATCTTTCACAGGGCTAATGCAGGAGTGTTCAAAGGGTTAGTACAGGAACACTGTGCCAAATGACCTCATCTTTACTATATGATTAGTCATGTTATTGCTCACAATCAGCTCACCTATTCAAAGAAGGAATGTAATGAATCTATTGGAGGCAGAGAGTTAATAGTCTGCCGCACAACAGTCTAAAGAGAGAGAATAATCTACGGAATGTTTCCCAATAAAAGCTAACAGACCTGGGCCTGTTTGGGAAGGAGCAAAGAGCATTTTGGCAGCTAGGAACAGTTTAACTTCATTCTATTCCCTTCTGCTTCTGACTCTTATTGGAATAAAACTGCACATTCACTGGGAGAAAAAAACATATATTAGAGAGTGGGGAATTTTTAATGTGTGTCTGTATCAGCTGTAGCTCAGCTGGGAGCTCTCTCAGTTGTTCAGACAAAGTTCAACGGGACCAAAGTGATAATCCAGACTGGAACATTAATGCAGCACTGAAAGAGTGCTGCACAGTTGGAGGAGAAAGCTTTCAAAAGAGAAAGCAAACTGAACCCTCATTTATCTCTCAGATGAACATAAAAGATCCAGTGGAATCCTTTTAAAGAACAGTAGGGTGAACTATCCCGTATCCTGAACTAAGATTTATTATTTTATCAACATTATTAAAACAAAAGACTAGTTGGTCATTTATCACAGTGATTTTTGCTGTAGTCAAATTAGTAGCTGTTTCCACATTGAAACTATAACTATGTCGGGCAGGACACACTGTTCACATGCCCAGATTCCCAAAACGTATACTCTATTCCAAGCTCTGTTATGGGAAGAGATTACGAGGCAGACAGAGGAAAGGATTCAAGGATGTTCTCAAGGGCTCATTCTAGATATGCACTGTTCCAACAGATTCCTGGAAATCTCTCATCTGTAACTGCTCCAAGTGGAGGAGCTGCATTCAGGATAGCACTGAGGACTTGAATCAGGAGCACACAGAGGCCCTGCACAAGTGGCAGAAAGAATGCACCACTTCACAAACCATGCACCTCTCCCATCTATGGAGTCTGCAGTTCCCTTGGTGGCCTCATCAGTCACTTCAGAACCCACAAAACTGGGGTGGAAGTAAGTCATCCATGATCCCAAAGGACTGCCTAGGATGATGAAAGAAACTGTGACTACACTTCATTGGTTGTAGTGTTTTGAGAAGTCCTGAAGTTACAAAGGTTACTGCAAAAATGCAAGTTGTCTGTGATACCTGGCATTGGATGCCTGAAATGGAATGCATTCAAACCCTTCATCCTGACATTACTAACCAGGATGGGCAGCAAACAGTAAAACATAATTGAAGCAAAGAAGTACAGAAGTTGGAAATCCATAATAAATAAGTTGATTCGATTTCTCTACCCACAGATGCTGCCTGATCTGCTGAGCTCTTCCAGCATTCTATGTTTATTTAGGAAAATCTAATATCTGTTGAGGATAGAAAGAAAGATGATATACACACCACGCATGCAGTTATACATATATGAGTGCATTACATAGGTTTACGTAACACACCCACATACATGATACATATGTACACAATCTCATTTCATAAATATTTGGCAGTAGGGTCAAGAAGTAGCGAATATAAAATGTGTATTTGTAAATGAGGACACAAGGATGAACTAAAAAAAATCACAGTAAATGACTAGAATCTGGAATGCATGGCACTCAAAAGGCAACCGGATTGTACCTGAAAGAAAAACATTTTAAGAACTACAGGAGGAGGGCAATTTTGTAGGACTGACTGGATCTTTCTTGCATAGAGTTGATAATTACTTGGAAGGGCCACCCTGAAGGGCCTGTTTCCATGCTATTCTATTACTCTACTCAAGGAGCTGCCCTCCATGCTGTAACCTTTCTGTGATTCTGTGTGAAACATAACCTCATTGAACACATCTATGCACATTTCCAGCCAAACACACATACACAGGCAAGAAGAATCACTATCATCTTACCCTGCTACAGAATTCAAACAGTGAGCCAATGACTATGATACGGGGCAGGGAGGGGGTTATATTTTCCCTTCCAGCCCACTTCATTTAAAAGGATTTCTGGGGAAATCAGAGGTAGAAGTACAGGGCAGAAGGGCACTCAAACACTGGGGCCTAATAAACAATGTGACATATTCCATAAGATATTTCTTGCTTTCATCCTATGAGCCAATAAATAACAATCTCAATCATACCACTCTGTTAACTATTTAATCAGCAAAACAAACCAATAAGCAATGGGCAAACATTTTTTTAAATATTTCTCCATTAAGCACACAAGGTGATCAAATTACCTTCAATAACCCCACTGTTAAATATTAATTGATCAGCACAACATTATATTTTCAAGGGATCCTGCTGATGGGTGTTTAACCTGTTGGGAGTGCAAATACTAGCAGTAAATAGGAGAGGTTTAGTCCATTTGGATTTTGTACATTGGGAATAAATGGAAAGATGTATGATTCTTTGGAATTCTGTAAAATGGGAATGAATGTTAAGGGGTTAGTCATTGGGAGTGTATACATTTACAATAAATGGGAAGGCATTTTGCTCCACTGAAGTTCTGTAAGGGAGCTTCAGTTCTGTAAGGTGCCTGAAGTTCTGTAAGGTGCCTGAAAGGGAAGGTGTTTGCTCTATAGAAGGAAGCATTTTTTTAATATATTCATTCAAGGAATATGGGCTCTGCAGGGTGAGCCAGCATGTAATTTCCTTTCCCAAGAAGTCCTTGAGAAGGTGGTGGCAAGCTGTCTTCTTGAACTGCTGCAGTCCTTGAGGCGTGGGTATGCCCACAATGGAAAGGGATTTGGTTCATTGAAGATTCTGTACAGAGGAAAAGCTTTGGTCATTTGGTATTCCGTTTACCAGGAGATGAAAAGAAGGGGGTAAATATTGTATGTCACCACTCATCAACTAGGAGGGAGAAAGAACAATCCTCTCAACCGTCTAATGGATTTGGTCCAAGACTGAACCATTTCTCATGGTCGGCTCTTTTGCATGTCTGCCAACAACATGATAAGGTGTTACCCGCAATGCTAGTGATATGCCTGGCCCCTAGTGAGGAGAATACGTCTGACAGTATAACCTGTCTGACAGTAGTGCATGACAACTGAGAAACTATCTTGCCTCCATATATCAAAACCCCAGGATTCATTGGAGCATTCTGTCTCTGTCCCTGTTACAATAGCTCAACAATAACAGTTGTCATTTATACAGCACCTTTAATGCAGTAAAACATCCCAAGGCACTTCATCGCATTTGAAGTCAAGCCAAATATTAGGAGAGGTGATGCTTTATTCAGGAAGTAGGTTTTGCGGAGGCTCTTAAAGGAAAAAACATAGATGCAGGAAGATTTAAAGTAGGAATTCAACAGTTAGAGAGCTGAAGGCACCACCACTAATGATGGATGAATGAAATTTCATTTCTGCCACAGGCTTGATTTGGAGACACAGACGAGAGATCAAACCTGACACCTGACCTGACACTTCCTTGGTTTCGTAAGGGAAAAGATTTCCATTTATATTGCAGCTTTCACAACCTCAAGATGTCTTAAAAGCACTTTACATCCAATTCACACCTTCATAAGTGACTGCTCTAAATTAGGAAACCAATTCTCACACACCAATGCAATAAATGACCAGGTCATCGTTTTAGTGATGCTGGCTGAGGGATAAATATTGGTTCAGGATACCAGGGAGAACTCAACTGTACCAGCCTAGATTTGTGTTCAATTCTCTGGCGAGGTGTTAACCCATCAAATCCTGGCTCAGGCTACCCAATGAACCATTAAGCTTCAGAATAAAGCTGCAAAGGCCCATCAGAATATGCCAACACAGCATAAATGTAATTTTTATTGTATATATTATTTAAAATCATTTAAATTTCCAAGTAAACTGAAAATATAAAACAAGTTGCTGTATCTTCACTAAGCTGCCTTTCTTTAATCATTCACAAGATGTGGGTGCAATTGACAAGGTCGGTATTTACAACCTCATCCCCGATTGCTCTCAAGGAGATGGGGAGAGTCACCTTCTTGAGCCAGGGCAGATCTTCTGGTGAAGGTATTCACATAGTGCTACTGGGGAGAGTGTTCCATGTTTCAAGGCCAGTGACCGTGTAGGAATGGTGATATATTCTGAGGTCAGAGTGATGCATTACCTCGAGAAGGTGGCGTCAGAGAGGTTGATCAACATGGCCTCAGACTTGCTTACCTCTCACCTGCCCTTGGTGCTATTCTGCACCAGAAACTTTCACTGAGATTAAAGTAAATCTCATGGCTCTTTTGGCTTCCTCTAGCTTACAGTACACCTCTTCCTTTTAAATAAACGTTTCTAGGTGGATCCTCAAGATTCTTTAGCTATAAAACAAACATTTGTCCTGCCCCTAGTACCTGCCCATAGCGTGACTGGAAGTGTGGCCAAAAATGCTGACCACAGAAAGCAATGTATGGGGAAATATACTGAGTATAAGTGGTTACATTCAGTTTTCCTCTTCACTGTAAACCTACTGTTTGTTGGTGTAATTCAGTTAAGAGTCCCTAAAGGCACGTGGTAGCTAGTGAAATCTTGTTCACCTTGGAAGTAGACTAATCAGAACTGTACAGTTGCTATTGGACTGACCTCAGCTGATTCCCTCTCCCCACTTTGATCCTTCTGCTTTACCCCACTCCCACCAGTAAATGCTCAGCAACCATAACCACTTTATAAAGCCCTCCTTGATGTGCACAGGTCACAGGAGAGGTAAAGGCATTCCCAGGTTGTTGAGTGTCCCAAAGGCCTATTTACATAAGGAAGTCAGCCCTAGGAAGTATTTCTGTTGTGAACTAAAAGACAAGCTGTAAGGTTATTCTCAAAAGGTTCCATGCCTTCCAACATACCAGACTCAGCTGTACCATAAATTAACTCTTTCCTCCCAATCCAAAGGCGAACACTGCAGAGTTGGCAATGTTTCTGTACACTCGTTGTGCTACATCAAGGCAGTTCCACAGCCTCCTCTACGTCTTTCTTTTGCCAGGTTCTAAACCTCCTGAATGTTCCATTCCTGCAACAACTGTCCAGGTTCTAATGCTAGCCATAGCTCAGTGACCTCCACACCTACCACTGAGTTGGATTGTTCTGGTTTCCAGCCCTACTCCAAGGATGCAGCAAAAAAATCTAGGCTGGCATTCCTGTGCCAAGTGTGAGGGATTGCTGCACTGTCAGACTCATCACCTTTCAGATGAGACATTAAACCTTTTGTTCTCTCTGATGAACATAAAGGAATCACACAGCCACCATCTCAAAGAGAAGGGGAGTTCTCCCTGATATGCAGATCGGTATTTATTCTTCAACTAAAATCACTAAAATATCTTATCACATGGCTGACTGTGAGTAATCAGTGTGCAAAACACCTAGCATATTCATCACATTTCAACAGTGACCACACTTCAAAAAATACTTCACTGGTTGTAAAACCTTTGAGATATCCTAAGATCATGAGAGATGTTGCACAAATGGGAGACCCTTTTCAAAAATCCCAAACATTCCATCTTCACTCAATTTGACTTTGAAGTTATCTTCACCTTTGATCCTTCACCTACCTTGATGATGCTATTTTAACATTTAGTTCATCAACTGACCAAGGCACTTGACTTTTACACACAGCTTCAGTAATAGTATGCACCATAAACGTCAATACTTCACACAGCCTCAACTACACTGTGCACTACAG
>JAUZTB010000083.1:3178302-3190089 GCA_034780895.1 Rhynchobatus australiae | reverse complement strand
ACAAGAGGTAAATGAGACTGTACAAAATGAGATAAGGCAGTGGTTTTGGAGGAGTTAAGCTCAGTCAACCTTGAAGGTGAACAGTTGGGCTGACCTGTAAGGTGGGGTGGGATGGTGGTAATTGCACTCAATGGTGTGAGTTATGGCAGTCTAGTGCTTTGGGTGGAGCTTTGAACCAAAGGAACAGCTGTTGCCAACAGATGCGATGGAGGTAGAACTTGGGACCCAAACAGAAGGCAAGCTAGGAGAAATCCACAGTGAACATCAAGTGGTGGGTTTGCCTTTATCCACTAGTTTCTATTTTCCACTACGGACCCCATGTTATACAAAAGGGAAAGAATTCAATTTGCATAGCACCCTCCACAGCCTCAGGGTAACCCAGAGTTCAAAGCCAAACGCAGTCAATTCTGTTGTTTGACCCTTATATTTCTAATTTGCACACAGCAGGATGTCAAAAACAGCAAAGTGATAATAGCCAAGAAAATTTGCTTGAATGAGATTTAGGGCATTGGGGAGCACCTCCCTGCTCTTCTTCCAAATCTCCACCCAAAAGTTAAGAGGCAGATGTAATGGAGGGGTGATGATTGCTTGGGAGATTCAGTTTAATTTCTTATCCAAAAAATAGCATCTCCAACAGTGAACCACCCTCTCAGTACTGCAGCGAATTAGGAGCTGCAGTCTTTGAGCAGGATTCAAATTCAACCCTTCTGATTCAGAGACAATAGTTTGCACTATTCACAGAGCGAAACTGGCACTTAATCATCCAAAAATATTGCCAAATTTCATTTTTAAACATACTAGGATCAAAGGTTTTCAGATAAACATTTAACAAAGATTAATTTATCCTAATTAATGCAGGCTCTTGGTTAACAGAAAAAAAATCAGCATAAGAATTTTGGCACTTTTTTCTCAATAAAATCAGGTCAATTATCTCTTGTTACCCAACTTTGCAGTACACAACAATGGCAATTGCGTCAGCAGAATCACAAACTAATGATAAAAGACATATAGTAGCTTCTACCTTTGGCTTCCTATTTGTTTTTTTAGTTGCCTCATCTCTCTCAAATCTTAAAATTAAGAGACTGATAACAAATTAAATAAACACTAGTCTCTTTTCAATATGGTATAAGAGGCCACTCATCCCTTTCTGCCTGTATCAGCTCTTTAGCTATCAGTTGGTGCAACCTTCAACTTTTCACCACAGTTTTTTTTAAATATTGTTTAAGTACTAATCCAATTCCCTTTTTTGAAAGTAAGTATAGAATCTGTTTTTACCATCTTTTCAGGTTGCAAAAAATAACTTCTCCTCATCTCCCCTCTGGCTCTTTTGCCAATTATCTTAATTATGCCCCCTGGTAACCAACTCCCCTGCTAGCGCACACAGATTTTCCTCATTAGCAACACTCCATGATTTTGAACACTTCTATTAAATCTTCCCTTAGCCTTCTCTGCCCTGAGATGTAAAATGTCCCAAGGTGTTCCATAAAAGTTTATAAATGAAAGCTGCTGTTATCTTCCTTCAGTTGTAACACAACATATGTGGAATTAACTTATCTGGGCCTCAACAATCCAATACTGTGAATGCTACAGATATTGTAGCACCTACATAAGGGTTGGCAGTCCCATTATTTACGAGATTCTAGCACATCAAAATGGGGCGGCACCTGGGTGTTCAGTTTTATGGGAAGAATTGCTACTGCTATAAATCTAAATTGATACCCTACTATAAATGATGAGAGGAAAGTCCCTTCCAATGACCTGCCACAGAATCTACTGCCTATCTAGTGATTGCAACTGCAGTAGTATAGGAAGAAATGAGTGAGAGGAAGTCACAGATGAACAGAGAGAGAGAGAGAGAGAGAGAGAGAGAGAGAGAGAGAGAGAGAGAGAGAGAGAGAGAGAGAGAGGATGAAGAAAGATGGACAGATAGGGAAAGAACCAAGGTGTGTTAAATGTTACATAAACACATCCACCACCATATGCGCATGTCAAACATGAACAAGTGCACTAACAAAGACAGGGAGCAAGAGACTGCAGCACAGGGAACGCACATACACAGTAGCCAACCAGTAATATCTACCAAAGACAGAGAAACACAAACAAGGAGAAGGAAAGAGGGTGCACAGAGACAAAAATACAAAAAGTGAATGGGAAAGAGCGACAGAAAGCATGAGAGAGTGAGGAAGAGGAAGAAACCCCACACACCGAGTGCGAGGACAGTGAGAGATGGCTTTCACTGACAGAGGTAGGGCCTTTAGACCCGACATTCTACTTTAAATGCAGAAGCACCATAAAACCACTCAGCAGGAAACAATTATTACAACCTTTGATCTGCTGGATAGAGCACCCTTATCAAGTGGAGAAAACAGCCTCAGAATGCAGAGTGGGCGAGCACACTCAGTTATTGACCACGCATGCATTGTACGAACACACATGTAGGCAGTAAACACACGACGCACAAGGCAAGAGGGCACTTTTTAATTAAGCGCACAGGCAGTGTGTGAGTTGCGATAACCAGTTACTGTTTGTCGAGCCAAGGCAGGTGCGTGAGGGTCAGCACTAAATGCTGATTCCTTTGATTCACTCCCAGCTGTGGATGCCAATATTGAATTGGAGGTAATAACAAACACACTGCTTGGTTCAAGTGGTATTGAGCCCCATGCAGAACACATATTCCAGCCGGGAATAGGATGTTAATAGGAGGAAGTACAAAAGAGATTTATTAGAATGGCAACAGGGATAAGGCTTTTCAGCTATGTAGAAAGACCAGGGTCAATCTCCTTCAGAGTAGAAAAGGCTAAGGTGAGGTTTAATAGAGGTGTTTAAAGTCATAGAGCTTTGAGAGCAAGTAAGGAGAAGCTGTTTCCAGTGGCAGAAGTGTCAATAACCAGAGGACACAGCTTTATGTTACTTGGCAAGAGAGCCAAAAGGATTCGTTTTCATATACTCAGTGAGTTGCAATCTGTTACGCACTATCTGAAAAAGGCAGTGGAAGCAGTTTCAATAGGAATTTTTAAAAGGGGGATTTGATCAATACTTCAAGGGAGAGAAAGGGCAAGACAGCATGACTAATTCAATAACTCTTTCAAACACCCATTACAGGTGCAATGGGCTGAATGGCCTCCTTCTATGATGCATTTTATGATTCTTTATAAAATAACACAGGAAATAGGGGCTCACGAATTCACTGCATGACTCATTGATTTGAACTGGCCAGTTTCACAATTTATACATGGATCTACGAGTTAATCTCCTGTTCTTGGATCTTCTATAATCATATCTGAACAATAAGCAGGGTGCCCTATAAAAAACACAGAAAAAATCAAAACTGTCTACCTTCCTAGTACAAGGCACTATCTTATCAAAAGAGCTGACTGCTGTACAAACAGGTGATTACCGTTCTTGTGGTGCTTAACTGGAATATTTAGAAGCAATTTAGTCAGGTTTTCCTGTCTAATGTACTAAATTGTATTCTCATCTCCGTAATCCCACACCCTCTCTGCCAACACCCCACGCTCTCCGCCTTCCTTGCATCCTTCCCCAAGCCCCACATTCCCTGCTGCAATGGATATGCATATGGTAAAAGATGCTTAACATATAAACATAACTGTAATCAGTGACGCAAATCAGTGTCAGCCATGGCTCAAGTCAGTAAGTTGTGGGTTTGAGTTCCAGAGTTGAGCACAAATCCCTGTCCAACATTCTCAGTGCAGTGCTGGAAGACTGATTACTACTTAAAAGAGGAACAATGAAGTAATCAGCAGAACCTGGCCAAGATATATCAATAAAGTAAGCATCACTAAAACAGATAATCTGTTCAGCAATGTTTTTGGGACTTTGTCCCGTGTATATCAGCTCTCCTGCTTCAAGCAATGAAAGACAACAAAGCACTTCACCCGCTGTGGAATTCTTTGGGATGTCTAAATCATGAAATGTCTTTACCAGTGTTCCACTTAACAGGAACTAGTTTCACCAAGTGGTATGCCAGTGGATTCCTTTCAATGGAAAATAAGGTCTGTTAACACTTGGGATGGGGGTAGGGGATGCATTGTTGGTGAAGTTCAAAGCCGTATAAAACAGATGCAAGGTTTCAGGCATGTCCATTTGTTACAGCCTGTCCAAATTCTAATCGTCGATCCCCTCCCCCAAAGAAGAACCCATTTTGTTCCCCAGAATTAGCCCTGGTCATGTGAGTGACAGAAACTACTGCCAGGAGAACCACGGGCTTGGCTCTCAAGCAGCTTCAGAGAGCGAGGCAATGGGGCTTGGAAAGGAGTACGGTATGTGAAAGAGTGAAACCACTATCTCCTTTGCTCCCAAAATATTTTAAAGGAACTCACTTTTTCCTATTCTTTCAGCTCTCAACAATTTGCATTTGTTCACAGAACTGAAAATATCCCAAGATATTTTTCACAGTTTTTCACTGTTAATACAGGACAAATAGTTAGAGGTGAACGTCTCTCTGAGATGGAGGGAAAGGAATTCTGTTCCTTAGAATTACCACAGCTGACAGCACAGCCACCAGTGGTGGTGAACGGGATAGCAAATGTAGCAAATGGCCTTCTATTTGTCATCTTCAGAACAACCATACTTCAATAAAAACAGAAAATGCTGGAAACACTGAGAAGGTCAGGCAGCATCTGTGTAAATAAAAACAAAGTTAACTTCTATGTCAAAGACCCTGTGCAGAACCAGGAAAGAGAGAAAACCAGTTGCAACTTAAAACCAAATTGGTTTCTCTCTTTCCCAGTTATAGAGAGTTTTCAACCTGAAACATCAACTCTATTTCTCTTTCCAACATTTTTATGTCTATTTCAGATCTTCAGCATCTGTAGCTTCTTGATTTACGTGCTTTAATGTCAAGTCAGTCCAAAGCCATGGTTGAAAGCCCCAGAGATTTTCTTTCTCACCTCCTCTCCTTCATAATCATTCCATCCAAGTCGATACTGTCCCATCGAGGTCCTACTCATTGACCATACCCTTCCCCACTGACCCCCTGAAGCCACAAACTCTACCACACTGACTTCCCTATCCTCCACCTAATTGCCCCTAGCTGTCTCCCCAGTGCCTTGATGGGATGATTCCCCAATCAGACCAATCCTGCAATGCCCCCGACTCTGTACATCCCTACAGCTTCTCAATCCAACGCTCCCCAGGCACCAATTTGACGTTGTGCACTGTACAACTGTCCCTCGGCCCTCTGACTGCAGAAATGAATTTCAATGCAGCAAGGGCAAAACTGGAGGAACCCAGAGACCTTATCAGTGCAGAGTGTCAGAGGAGGTTCAAGTGTTGTGACCCTGTCACCTCATAAACCTGCCTATTGCTAATTTGTTATTATCTAGTACTGCAGAGATAGCATGATCTCGCAGAAGGTTCCTGTAGAGTACACAAACTACTCCTTCTTATTGGGCAGCCCCTTAGAATCAAGGATGAATTCCAGTTCAGTCTAGTTCTGTAGGTTCTGAGGTGGCTGATGATGCCAGTGCGGGATCTGCAGACTCTGCTACTGCTGGGGCAGAAGGTGAGTGGTATAGGAGGTGATGCACTCATTCTGCCATTTTTACTGGCTTACAGCAAAGAGACTCCAGATTCCCAGTGCCAGATGCTCCTTTTCCATTTTGAGTGATCGAGGGCCTGCACTTTCCATGTCCATAAGTCAATCTGAGATGCTGCTGCAAGTAAGGTTTTCATTGCAACTGTGCATACATGTACTCGTGCTGTTGACAATAAACTCGATTTTGACCTTGATTACATATTTTCAGTGAAACTTTAAAGATATCCTTGAAAGATTTCTCAATCTAGTGACATCTTGCCATGGCAAAGCTCAGAGTAGATTGGTCGTTTCAGGTTTCAGCCTTCAAATAATATGGAGCAACAAACACTCTGCTGGAGGAAAATACAAAATGCTGGAGAAACTCAGCAGGTCGGGCAGCATCTGTGGAGGGAAATGAACAGTCGACATTTCGGTTTGAGACCCATCGACTGCTTGTTGCTCCAGATTCCAGCATCGGTAGTTTCTTGTGCAAATAATGTGATCTGTCTGTAAGAGACGGCCAAATGTAGTTAGCGTGTTGTTAATGGGGATGTTGGCAGCTTTGGAGGACTTTGCAGACACAATCTTTTGGTATTGACCTTGTACAGCCTTCAAACCAGAACCAAGGTCATTCTAACCTCCGGTTCCTTTCCACTTACATCCAGAACACTTCTTATGCCCTCCACCGTTTCGATACCCTATCCCAACACCACCACCCCAACCTCCCACCCCACCCCCAACCTCGTACTGTTAATCAGGGTTATCTTTTCTCTCCCCTCTCAGTACTGATGCAAGGTCTCAACCCAATACATCTGTTGCCTCCACAGATACTGCCCGAACCGCTGAGCTCTTCCAGCATCTGCCTTTTGTTCCAAACTCCAGCATCTGCAGTCTCTTGTCTTCATTCAAACCTCAGTCACTGAGTGGGCACTAGCACTGTTGCCCAAGCACACTTTCAACCCACTTACTGAAGCACATGAGAGAATACGTCTTACAACATTGGCAAGAGTAAGGCCCTTTGCCAACCTGTTCCCTTCCCTCCCCCAGAATAAAGGTCCATGGTAAGACCTTGGAAAATATGGACCATTTTCCAAACTTCTGCAGCTATCTCTCAATCGATGATGAAATTCAACACCACTTCCAGTGTTTGCCAGCATTGCCTTTGGCTGCCTAAGGAGTGTCTGCTGATCACAACCTTAAACCTGGTACAAAGCTCATGGTCTAAACGGACTCATATTCAAGCACACACACCAAACTGTCAGGGACAGAGAAAGAAGATTCCAGGAAAGGGTTAACTCTTCACATGACCCAGATTGCTGCCTTTCACACCCTCGCCAGCCAGTCTACAACTAATATAAAATGAGCAAAAAGTGTTAATGAGCTGCAAATTGCTAAACTCCACACCTTCCTCACCCTCCAATGAAGTGCCATCTGTGGTTCGGCACAGAAACTCATGGAGATCCATATGACAGGGGACCGGAGCTCATGTCAGGGTACAATCACTCATGAAGACAGAGCAGTGACCTAACGGCCCACCTCTCCCTCTACCTGCTCCCTTCCACCAATCACTGACGGTTCTATGGAAATGCTCCCCATCACTGAAATAGAAACAGAAAATGCTGAAGATACTCAGCAGGTCAGGCAGTGTCTGCGGAGAGAAAAACAGAATTAACACCTCTGCACTGCTCCAATTCTGGCCTCTTGCACATCTCTCATTTTCCTTGCATCGTCATAGATGTGCATGCACAGGAGCACGCATGTGGTTTTGGAAATATCCCTGGCTCATAGTTTGTTCTTCAGTAAGCAAAGTACATTTTGTTTCAGATTAAAAGACATCAATTCACTTACCGTCCAGGCATCCTTCCTCAGTAATTGTCCTCGCCATCACCTTGTCCCACATGCCTTCCACCGCCATTTCCAGGTCTGTGAGTTCGGCCCCACCCAGGATTTCAGGTATGTGCATTTATCTCCCTCCAGCAGCTGTCTCCAACTTTCACACTCCTCTCCGCCCACCTCACTCCATCTGCCTCTCATTTTCATTTCCTCTTTGTCTGCCTCCATCTATAATTCAACTGCCACTGTCTCCACCACCTCCCAACCTGCCTATTATCTTTCCCCATCTTTCATCCACTATTCACCTCAGGCTCCTGTCTCACCTCTCCCATTCTCCTCTTTATACTGGCCCTCTCAGACTTGATGAGTTTCAACCCGAAATGTCCTTCAAAATGACCCAAAACAATTCGTTTCTTCCCACAGATGCCGCTTAACCCACTGAATTCCTCCAGCAGATTGTGTAGTGGTTAGCGTGACACTATTAAAGCACCAGCGACCTGGGTTCAATTTCTGCCGCTGCCTGTAAGGAGTTTGTACGTTCTCCCCGTGTCTGTGTGGGTTTCCTCCGGGTGCTCCGGTTTCCTTCCACATTCCAGAGACGTATGGGTTAGGAAGTTGTGGGCGTGCTGTGTTGGTGCCGGAAGCGTGACGACACTTGTGGGCTGCCCCCAGAACACTCTACGCAAAAGGTGTATTTCACTGTGTGTTTTGATGTACGAGTGACTAATAAAGAATTCTTATCAATTCACTTAATCCTGGATTCAGGAATTGTTGCTCCCCTCTGCCGTTCCTCGGCCAGCTGCTCAGATTTCAAACAGGCAATGATTCTCACACTCACACGTGTTAGTTCTCAGCTCTACCAAAAAGCTTGGTTCTCAGTCTTTTCTCCAGTACTTCAGATTCTTTCTGTGACCAAACCAGCACTATAAAGGATATACCAACCTTAGAGTGCCAAGATTCTATTTTTTCTGAATTTACTCTGCCAGAAATAGCCCAATGGTTGGCCCAAATTTCTCTTTTATGGCCATATTAGCAAGCTAGGTATCAAGGGTCATAATGAGGAATGAGCACCTGAATGAGGAATGGTGAGAAGGTGAAAGCATCTTCCTCAACAACATAACAAACAGGACATAATAATCTGTACAAGACGATAAGAGGCATAGATCGAGCGGACAGGCAGAGACTTTTTCCTTGGGCGACAATGGCTAACACGAGGCGACATAATTTTAAGGTGACTGGAGGAAGGTATAGGGGAGATGTCAGGGGTAAGTATTTTTACACAGAGTGTGGTGGGTAGGTGCATGGAGGTTGTGGGGGCAGATACATTAGGGACATTTAAGAGGTCCTTAGATAGACACATGAATGATAGAAAAATAGGGGTATGTGGGAGGGGTTAGATAGATCTTAGAGCAGGATAAGATGTTGGCACAACATTGTGGGCCAAAGGGCATGTACTGCACTGTAGTGTTCTTCTGTGTTCTATGTTAAGCTTGAGGAACTGAATGTCTCACTAAATCCCAGCTCTATTTGCTGTACCTGGGACTCAGGATTTATGACTGAGCCCAAGAAACAAGTTCTACACAGTTGAGTAGTCATTAGACTAAAGCCAGGGCCAAATCCAGGCCAAATGGGCCCTTTAGAATACATCATATCTATTTCCTCCCCACTGACATGTTGGTACTTCAGCATCCAATACACTCACAGCCACTTCCAAACCCCGACTCCGACCAAGCTACCAGTGTGGAAAGGCACTACCTCCAAAGCTTCTCCTTTGTATCTGAGTGACATACTGAAGTCTTAATTGTATCTAAACTGTGTTGTCCTTGTCCTGAAAGTATTTGATGGAATTCTATGTGCCTAAAATAAGAATATAGCTGTAGTCAGCCTTCATCTCTAACAGCTCCTTTATTAAAATAACCATCCTCCCTCGTTGCCGACTATTAATTCTGATCATAATGATGTGGTGTGGGGTTTCTCAACTGTCAAGTCTCCTTCTAGGAACAACCTATCCCTTTTTCTGGTTCATCCTCTATACCTGTTTCTTGGGACTCCTATCTTTATCTTCTGTAGTGCAGAAATATTCCGGTGAACAACTACAAGGCTTCTAAGAATTGCTCAGCAACTGCTTAAGGACAGCATCGATCATTAAGCAAGGCTGTCATTTGGCTTCCAGTAAATTTATCTAAACAGAACGCAAATAACAGCACATTGTGCACACTCCAGACATCCTAAATTTGCTTTGTAACAAATGAGGCACACTTCATTTTAAATGCAGCTGAATGTAGTTAAATTGCATGCAACAAAATCTCACAAGAAGCAATGAAAATAACATTTTTAATAATGATTGAAAAGTAAAATTGGTAACAGGACAGCAGAGAGTACTCAGTCACCTTCGAAATAATGGGGCCATCCACCAGACAGCAGGACAGGCCCTCAGACTCAAGGACAGCTTCTATCCCTATGTTATAAGACTCTCATACCCTAAAGATGATTTCTTGATCTCCCAATTTACCTCGTCATGCCCTATACACTTTATTTGTCTACCTGCATTGCACTTTTTTTCTTTTTACTACCTCAGTGTATGAAAGGAATGATCTGTCTGGATGGCACACAAACAAAAGCTTCTCAGTGAACCTCGGTACACGACAATAATAAACCAATATCAATACCAAAGTAATGTCTTATTCAAATGAAAGCTCCTTCGTTAAGGCAACAATATCTCATTACTGATCTTGAGCATTGGACTGGAATACAGGCTCAAAACTCTGGCATGGGATTTGAAGCCTACTGACACTGGGAAGTGCATGACTATCACTAAAACAGAGCATATTTTCAATGGTATACTGCTGCTTGGAACACGGTAAAATCGGAAACAGGAGACCATATGCCTGGAATCTTGCCATGCTCAAACGCACAGCCGAGTTTCCAACATTACATCAATAGTTACCCTTCAAAAAGCACTTCATTGTCTTTGAAGGCATTTCAGGCTATGCAAGATACTATATGAATGCAGTCATTATCCATACAACAGTAAGACAGAAAATGATAACTTGGCACATTGGAAGTGCATCCTCCATTAAGAAGCTGTCAACAATTTATGCAATTGTTGTCTTGGATTCAGAAGGTATGGGATTTGAAACCCAGCATCTACAAGTAGAGGCTGGAGCACTCTAGAACAGAATTCTGAACTGATATTCAGCCAAGTTGCTGGATAGAAATGGACCACATGGGCTTCCTCAATTTGTGAGTCAAGGAAATCCAAAATACCATCCAGCGTACAGGGCCAGTCCTGTTGTCACTCAATATAAAAAATAGCCACAACAATGAAGGAGTATTCCAGTAATTCCGGTTCCCGTATACGATGAGATGGACTCTGACCTCACGATCTACCTTGTTGCACTGCACTTTCTCTGTAGCTGTGACACTTTGCTCTGTACTGTTATTGTTTTTACCTGTACTACCTCAATGCACACTGTACTAACTCAATGTAACTGCACTACATAATAAATTGACCTGTATGATCAACATGCAAGACAAGTTTTTCACTGTACCTCAGTACAAGTGACAATAATAAACCAATACCAATTTGCAGTATCAATCGAAGTTCTGCCTGTAAGTGCACTAAGCATGCAGCTGATGTATTAATCATTGCCATCAGCATAATCATCCCTGAAGTCTCCTTGACTATACTGCTGTATTTCCACCCATCAGAATGTAAAATGATGGCAGCTATCTAACCATCCACGGGCTGGTTTGTTTTAATATGATGACACCAATCTTGCTCCTCCTCTTTTGCTCACCAAGTGTTACCTCAACAAGTTGTAGCCTCCAGCTGTTACCATACTGTAAGCACAAACATCTGAGGAATGCCACTTCCTTGTGGATCATTGGACCATTGGTGTCTTGTTCCTCCAGATATAACTGAAGAGGAACAAATGTAATCAAACAGAGCTGCCATTGTGAAGGATGTGTGATGTTTGTGTGGTTGTCCTCATGCCTCTGTGTGAGTGAGAAAGAGGACAAGACATCGTACAATGAGATTGTTGCCATTATCATGCTGGGCAGAAGGATTTAAGAAACAGACTAAGCTCATTGGATGGCAGAATGTGAAAGGAGTAGCCTGTTCCTGCTCCCATTTTCTGATCATCTTATTCCCTGAGTTTGGGAGAAGTTCACTACCTTTATCATCCTCGACATTTATAAGCAACAAAGGTGACATCCACAATGAGAGTGAAAGTCCTGTCATTTCTGGGATCCCTTCCAATTTAGACATTTACCCTTGTATTGTATTCTGGGTCATTGAAGCATCATTTATATAGCAACGGACATGTGCAGTTACACTCTGTCACAGGGATTTTCTGTATGATGCTTTCACAGATCATTAGAGCCTCAAAACATTTCAGTTGCATTTTGCTTCC
>JAUZTB010000083.1:2219447-2230845 GCA_034780895.1 Rhynchobatus australiae | reverse complement strand
ATTCTCATTGAGTTGGCCAACAACAGTGATATCATCGGCGACACCATCATTTTTTGTTTCCTCCACAAATGCGTTAACCATGCAACCTACATTTTCATCAAAATCATTAATGTAAGTGAGAAACAACACAGGAACCAATACCGCTCCCCGCGGCACCACACCTGTCACAGGCCTCCCTTCTGAAACACATTCCTCCACTGCATCCGTCTGACTCCTAGCGGGCCAGTCCACCGTGCGTGACCTTATCAAAGAACTTGCTAACGCCCTGCCCTCGACATCTGTCATAGCCACCTCTTTAAAAAATTCAGTCAAATTTGTGAGACATAATATCCCAGAAACAAAACCATGCTGACCATGCATAATCAGTCCTTGCATTACGAAATGCAGATGAATCTTATCCCTGCAGGTCCTGTCAGGAAAGCGTCCTGCCCGCAATTTTAGGCTCAACGACCTGCAGTTCTCTGGCTTGCCCATAAATCCCTTGTTAATTAAAAGCACCATATTAACCCCCTCGTGTTTTCCGTTACCTAATCCAAAGGTAAGCATCATACAATGAGTTCTGAAAGTGCCGCAGGAATATCTTCCCTGGCTTTCCACAATGACCTTGGATACACTTGGTGAGGCTCCGGGTATTTATCCAACTTTATACACTTCACTGCTGCAGGAACTTACTCTTTCGTAGTGCAGATATTTTATTCTCTTCCCTGAATTCCCCAGCTGCCATGACCTTCTCCAGGGTAACTGCAGATGAGGAATACTCATTTCACACGACTCCCCAATAGATGATCACGTTGATCATTTCGGAGACCTGTTCACTCTCTTGTGAATCTATTGCACTTCTCCAATCGCTTTTCACTCTATCTATGCCTCACAATTTTATATACCTGTGGATCTGTTATGACACCTCTCAGTCTCTTTCAATCCAGGGGAATGAAGCTCAGCCTATCTCTCCTGATAACTCAAGCCCTCCAATCCAAGGGGAGATTTCATTAAAGTGCATAAAGTACAGTGCAGGGTGAGCAGGGGGAGCTGCTCCCAAGAGCAGACAGGTCAATGTCTGGGTATAGGTTCAATGAAGATCAAGCCAGTCTTTTCACCAGAGGGTTAGAGGAGTCTGGAACTCAGTCGGTAAGGACAGTCAGGCAGATGCCCTGAGCACACTGAAGAAAGGCTCACTTTGTGCGAACGCTTGACATGTTGAAGCCGACAGAGCGTCAAACTGAAAGCAGGGCTAGAGGGGGCGTGCCCTTAGTTGCTTGTAACTGGCCGGTGTGGACAACAGGGCAAAACATCTCCTCTTGTGCACTTCCATGAAGTCGTGACTGAGATCTTCCTGCAACACGACCAATACAATACGAATATTACCAATACAATATGATCAATGTAATACATTGGTTGTGTCCAGGTTCACAGTGAAACCAAATGAACTACCAGTTTGTGTGAATAAGCACGCAGGCACACAAACAGCATTGTACACATGCGCGCGATATCCATGCATGGATACATCGAGACATAGACACGCACACTGCTGTCGAGAGTCACACATGCACATGGAAAGATACCCACCTGTGCATGCAGATGAGGCACACCTCCATACAGGAGCACAGATATACATAGACAAGCAGGCATAGACATGTACATTTACATGCAAATACCCAGATTGACTGCAAATAAAGCACTGATGTTGTTTGACGGGCCCGTGTAGACCGTTTTATTTCAAATCTAGTTCCTTTTTATTAATACTTCTGCATGTCTTTAAATACTACGGAGGATAATCTAAACTTAAGATATGTTCTCAGTGTCAAGGATGCACTCCAGACCCCCATCCTCCACCTCACCCCCACTCCCCCTGTGGTCGAAGACACGTATGAGTTCTGGTGGACTCTGGGCATGGAACGGGGGCAAGCGTTTATTAGGGGTGGAACTCCCAATGACCAACTTACGGAGACGCTAATGGTCACCGATCCCAGGCATTGGAGTGGCTCGGACAATGGAGTCCTCTATTTGGCCGTACATACACCACCCCTGACTCCTGTACCAGCCGTCCACGGTATGTAGAGGTCCGTCCACCTTCCGGGATACTGTTATAGATGGGACACAGACTCGCTCAAAAACGTTAGGAGTCCGTTGGACTCCCTGAGACCGCTCTGTGCAAAGGATACTCACGTTGAGAAACATTCACCAGGGAATCCCTCACCTGCTGATGGTGATTCAGCTTTCCACAGCCTTTGTGGGTGGGAGATGATGGCGAGAAAGCCGAGAGTTGGCAGGAACAATCCATGTAGGAACCCCCTGCGTAGAGTGTGGAACGGCACGGAGTGGATTTGCCAGAAATGACTAATGCAGAAGCGGTGAACACACTTCCGTCCCAGGCCACAGAAAGGATTGCAGTTTCCTGGAAAGGGATTTCATAGAGTCAATCAGCACATAATCAGGCCTCTCGGCCGACCATGCCCATACTGACCTCCAAATGCAAAAGAAGTTGTTATCTACCCTCTGTGATATACCAATCATACCTCCGACCTTCACCATCAAATTGTTAACATATATCCAAACAACAAATGTCCCAGCACTCATCCCTGCAGTACATCACTGGTCAGGGACTGCCTATCGGAAAGTAGCCCTCCACAGACACCCTCTAGTTACTTTCACCCAGCCAATTTGAGATCGAATTTACGAACTCGCCTTGGATACCATGTGCCTAAACCACTGGACCAGCCTACCATGCGATTGTGTCAACCGCATAAAGAGAGAGGCCGCGCACTTTGCAGATGGCCCGACTGATCCTCTACTCCTTTCACCGTCAAAACCACCGCAACTCCCGGCCCCGAATACCTGAAGGTGCAGAAGATGTGGTTTGGAGTTGCAAGCATCATCTTGAGTGGGTAGCCAGGGTAAAACACATACTGGAACGTGGGAGCAACCTTCCCTCTCGATGTTGGGGAAGAACCTGGTCATCATGTGAGACGTGTTCTGTCTGCCGCTGCATCTGGTGCAGATGTGGCCCATTCACCGCTCCTCTTCTGTGATAATCACCTGATGCATCTTGTAGTTCACCTGGGGATTCAAGGTGGAGAGCATCTGATGGACACCATGCAAAAGTCACCAGGAAATAGACCTTCATCTTGATGATCGCCTTTGTGGCAGCATCAGCCAGGGAATGCCAACATCTTGTGTTCCTGCGTGCCGAGGTTGTCCCTGTCCCCGATGTTGTGAGAACCGGGCCTGGTCTCGCTGATATGGAAGTCTCACTCAGATGCAATTTGCTGCACTATCTGTCCTCAAAGGAAATGATTCGGCACGGTCACGCCCAACGGGCAGTGGTCAGCAGGGAATGTCCTGCAGGACCGGTAGTAGGAGGACACGGTGGATCCTGTGGGGTTGCTCCCCTAGCGGACTGTACAAACCATTTGCCAGAATATCCCACAGCCAAAACTGACCAAGAATCACCAAGACCTCGCTGGGCTGCGAGTGAGAGGTGCTCAAAACTGGTTGTTCTTGCAGTGTCAGGAGACGTCCGTGAAGGATTGCTGCCGACTGGCACATTCCAGGGCGAAGGGGCAGAAGCTGAGGGAGGCACTGAAGCTCGGTGCAGCCAACGCAATGGTTTCGTGGGGAAGGAGGACAGCATAGGGTCCTGGTGACACTGGACACTGAGGGGGTGGGTAATGTGTAACAGCCTCTCAAACACCTCTCGGGTGCATTGTTCCAGGAGGAAACGGGACTGGTGTTGATGCAGTGTAAGAGAATGCATCCAATTGATGTTACGCAGAGAAAGACGTGTCCAACAGTATTGACTATAAATATTATGAATGTTACAAATACAGACATTAAAGTTTAGCAGCTGAGGTTCACGTCGTCTTGCAGAATTGCGGAGGCATTCTTTGGCATGTTGAAGAATGAGGCATTACACAAAATACGGGAATCCTTAAATAAGTATGTTTTTAATTTCAGACAATGGTGCCGAACACCAGATCTGCGCTGGGGTTTCGGAAGCATTCCTTTCCATTGTGCAATATGGCTCAATATAACCAAAGATGTTACAGCACCGGGTTGTGCAGAGGAAAGAAACGAAGATGTCTGTTCAATCACTGCAATTAATAGAATTTCAGTTTCGGAATTGAAATTCGGACAATCTAAATTTGCTCGGGGAGATTTCTCCAGGCTTGCAGAAGTACCTTCACCAGCCCCAGCAGCATGTGCCCGCTGTCTCCAGGGCTAAGCGCCAGGCAGGAGCTAAAAGGATGGATGGAGGATGTTCAGAATAAGGCCTGATACTTGACAGCATTTGGAATATAAAAGGAATTCATTATCCGCTCCCTCAGCTCTAGGCGTTTTGCTGTGACTCTATATCCAGTTTATGTCTACTTTCGGTCAGGCCGGGTGGTGCAGTGGTCCGCGTTACACTATCACAGCGCCAGCGACCGTGGTTCAATTCCAGCCACTGCCTGTTCAGGAGTTACAAATTTCTCCTCGTGTCTGCGTGAGTTTCCTCTAGGTGCCCCGGTTTCCTCCCACGTTCCAAAGACGTGCGGGTTCGGAAGTTGTGGGCGTGCTATGTTGGCGCCGCAAGTGTGGCGACACTTGCGGGCTGCCTCCAGAACACCCAACGCAAAACGACGCATTTCACTGCGATTCGATGCACATGTAACTAATAAAGATGTCTTACCTCTTAAATCTGGTATTTTTTTAACCACGTTCCTAACTATCACATTCTATTCTTGGGGCTGTTTCATCATTGGTAATTGTGTCCAGCATTCAAAAACAGGATGGTTGTATTGAGAAAGCACATGGCTGTCATCTGACATTAACGACACTGGCCCCACTGGTCATAAGACGGCATTGCTCCTCGGATCGGCAGTGATACCACACATCAATCAATGTGCGGCTTCATCCACACCTCACGTGTTCAGATCAGCTTTTGTCTCTGAACTTGCTTGACCATTGCCTGTGGAAGGCACTTTTGTCCTTGACTCCCAAGCCATTGGCCCTTTTAAAGCGCTCAGTGAAGCTCCACCCAGTTTCCCAGCACCATGAAAAGGATTGCAATCGCATCGCCCTTCTTCTTTGATGACCCCAGGATTAGTGAGATAACGCTGCAGAGATCACTGCTCAGAGTGCATCACCACGTAGTTTGGGAGCGTTTCACTCAGATTCCAGGCAGTGTTAGAGCCAATGCTAGTGTAGCTCAAGTATTGAAGTATTATATCCTGAAGTTGTAAATTATATTTGTGTGCTTGTGTGTATCAGTGTGTGTGTGTGTGTGTGTGTGTGTGTGTGTGTGCGCGCGCGCGCGCGGGCACATTTTGTCCGAGTTTCGATTCCACCTCACGTTCGCAGTCTCCTGCATGTTTGTGAGTGTGTATCTGGTCCATTCAATATCCGGCTTTGCCTTTATGATTAAACTCGCATTGATCTCCAAAGCTCGTGTCCAGAGTCCTTCATCCTTAAGGCGAAAAAGAACTAGTTTACACAATAATGCTACTTGTACACGCCTTTCCATTGGCAAGTGTCTACATTTAATGAACATAATGAGCAGTATATTCCGTTCTCCCTGCTCGTAAAAGAAGTGCTCTTCTGACCGATTCATGAGCGATTTCATTCAGATGGTGGTGAATTTCTGGACCGACATTCCAGAGGCGTATATAATTGCAATGTCTGAAGGATATTGGGATAGGTACATGGATGGGGAATGTGTAGCGTTCTATGGGCCAAACGCGGGCATATGGATCTAGCTTGTTCATCACGGAGGAGTGGGGCCGAACGGCCTCCTTCCGTGCGGTATAACTCTGTGACTATTTCTTTTACCGAACAGGTCATTCTGTGCACTATCTACTCCCTCAGCGGACGGCGGCGCACCTGCAATTTGCAGCTCATCTTTATTCTCCCAATATGGACATGAAATATTGACTGAGGTTGTCGGTGCAATACAATGTGTGCGAGAGGGGCCGCACGTACTTCACATCCAGGACATATCGTGATTCATCGAGTTTACAGACGGGATACATCGGGGAATGGCGCTGTCTCGCCCACTTCCAGTTCAGGGGGAGTGGATGAGGAGGTCGCGCGGATTCAATTCTTCCGGTTGCCGGGATCACCACACACAGACGGGGCAGTTCAGAGGAACTCCGAAACTCAGGGGACTGCAGATGCAGGAATTTGGAGCAACAAGCAACCTGCTGCACGACGGCAGCGGAGCAAGAACAACACCACACCGATAACATTCACCCTGATCCGGAGATCGCGTCGCCATTTAAAACATCTGCGCCATTCCAGGGACATCCGCGGCCTTGTGTTTTGGGCGGAATTTCAGCCATTCACTATGGAGACAGACCAGCTGTCATGGTTTTGAGTTCATTTCCTGAATTTGGCCCCTTTAATGCCTTGTTGTCCAGCACATGGATTCCATGCTGGACTGATTGTATAATGACACTCAGCTGAGCGCCATCAGGAGCCAAGCAAAAGTACTTGTGTTTCTCTCGCACGACTTATCAGAATATTGGTCTGTCTTCGGGTACTTTGGCTCCTAGTTGCTTAGAGTTGTCTACTACAGCGCAATCCTGTGTTCTTTATTCCTTCTCGAAGTTCCAGTTCGTGTTGGAATTCCTCTTTACATCTCCGAGGCAAGATTCCTTCCAGTTGCTGCCATTGTTTGTCCTGAGGAAGTATCCTGGCTCCAGTCTTTTGTCGGTGTGCCGCATTTGGGTTCACTGTGAGCTTGCTCTTGATCAACATTGTGACAGAATACTCTGGCCACCATGAACACAGCGGACAGGAATCCTGTATGAAGCCCTTGCCAACCAGGGTTCACTTCTGGGCCGGCATGACTAGGACCTCCGGGGGGTTGTGGCAGACTTCCACACCCTCACTGCGACTGTTGGGCAGCTCAGTGAACAGGTCAGCCGATTCTCTACTCTCCTTGCCTCCACCAATCCTGGAATTCCGTCTGACCAGCCTGGGACATCAGTTGGACGCCCACAGTACTGTCTGATGTCCCAACCACCCAGGGAACTGCATGTACATGATCCAGACCCCTACACAGGGGATCTGGGAAAAAGCCGGTCCTTCCTAGTACAATGCATGTTAGTTTTTGAACTGCGGCCCTCCATGATCTCCACTGAGAGATCCAAATTCGCATTCATCGTGGGGTTGTTGCGAGGAAGGGTACTGGTATGTGCCACGGCCTTCTGGGACCATTAACCAGAGATCTGCTCCTCGTTTCATACCTTCATTGAGGAGATAAGAAAGGTCTTTGATCACCCCATCTGTTGCAAAGAGGCAGCCAAACGACTCCTCACCCTCCGCCAGGGCTCCCACAGTGTTACAGAATACACTGTAGATTTCCGGAGGCTGGCGGCCGAGTCAGAGTGGAACGGGGAGGCTCTCCAGGTTTTTTGTTTTGCAAGGCCTCAGCAACAGGATTCAGGATGAGTTGGCTTCCTGGGATGAGACAACCAGATTCATTGATCTTTCAAGCCACTAGGCTGGATAACCGACTCCGGGAAAGGCAGAGAGAAAGGATGACTCGTTCAACACCTCCGTTCCTTCCACAGGTCAACTTCCGAACCTCTCCTGACCTGAGCCTTTCTGTTCCTTCTCCTGTTCCTTGAGGGGCTCCCGACTCAGCCGATTGCACCACCCCAGAGGAACAACGAATGCAACTGGGACGGAACCGCCTTTCTTCCTCCGAACGACGTCGGAGATTAAGAGCTGAAAGATGTCTCTATTGTTGCCAAACTGGCCATTCCCTGGCCACTTGTACTCTCCGGCCAAAAGGGAATGTGTTGACAGTAGAGAGAAAGCTCCTGGCGAGCCAGACGTCTTTCCCTATGGCATCCCAGAACCAGTTGCTGGTGCCAGCTGCCATCACACAACTCCAACAGTCCCTTCCTTCTCTTCCTTGGTGGACTCTGGTGCCGAACGGATTCTATGGAATGAAAAGGTAGCCTTCTGGGCAGGGATTCCCCGGGAGTCATGGCGTGCTTCTCTAGAGCTTCGGGCCCTGGATGGCAGACTGTTGACACGGATCACGTACCGTACACCTCCGCTGTCGTTGTTAATCTCCGGAAACCTTCGGGAAAAGATCGAATTCCACTTGATAACCTCCCCACAGATGCCGATGGTCCTTGGGTGTCCTTGGTTGAGCCGCCACAATCCCAAATTCGATTGGCAAGAAAGTCAGTTGGAGTCCACTCCGCCATTCTAATTATCGCCAGTCGGCCCTTTCCCCAGCACAGGCGACTGTTAGTTCTTCGGCTGCCGAAAATCTGACTTGCCCTGTATCCTAGTGGAGTATCATGACCTGGGGCAAGCCTTTAGTAAACAACGGGCACTTTTCCTGCCTCCTGACCGCCCATACGACTGTGCAATCGACCTCCACCACGGGGCTCCGCTGCCTGCCAGTCAGCTATTTAACATGTCCCGACCAGAGAGGGAAGCAATGGAGAAGTACATCAAGGAGTCTCTCTCGGTCGGCATTATTCGCACCTCATTCTCCCCGTTAGGCGCAGGATTCTTCTTTGTGGGGAAGAAGGATCGCTCGCTGCGCCCATGCAATGACTACCGGGGCCTCAATAACATAACAGTCAGAAACAACTGTCCACTGCCGCTCATCAAATCTGCGTTCGAACTTCTTCACGGGGCCACCATCTTCTCTAAACTTGACCTGCGGAGCGCTTACCACTTGGTCAGGGTAAGGGAGGGGGATGAGTGGAAGACTGCCTTTAATACCCCTCTCGGCCACTTTGAATGCTTACTAATGCCATTTGGCCCTCCCAATGCTCCTGCCGTCTTCCAAGCGCTGATCAATGATGTCCCATGATACTTAACAAATAGATTTGTGTTTGGCTATATTGATGACATCGTGATCTTCTCTGCTAGTTTCCGGAAACACACCCAGCATGTCCGTCAGTTCCTCCAGAGGCTTTGTGAGAACAAGCCTTCCTTAAATCTGAAAAATGTGTATTCCATGCCCCCTCTGTCAGCTTCTCAGGATACATTATTGAGAGCGGACGAGTAAGAGCAGATCCTGAGAAGATCCGGCCAGTGGCGGAGTGGCCTCGACCCACGACACGCAAGCAAATCCGACGATTTCTGGGGTTTGCGAATTTCTACCGCCGTTTCATTAGGAATTATAGACGACTGGCGGCTCCATTTACTCGACTTACTTCACCTAAGGTCCCTTTTCAGTGGAATCCCGAATCTGACTCTGCATTCTCGAACTTGAAGAAATGCTTCCGGTCCTCTCCCATGCTGGTCCATCCGGACCGTTCCCGCCAATTCTTTGTGGAGTTCAACGCCTCAGACTCTGGGGTGGGAGCAATCCTCTCTCAATGCTCTAGTGTGGATCAGAGACAGCACCCATGTGCCTGTTTATCTCGCTGGTTGTCCCCAGCCGAACGCAACTATGAGGTGGGGAACCGGGACTTACCAGCAGTCAAGCTTGCATTAGAGGAGTGGAGGCACTGGCTAGAGGGAGCAGAACACCCATTCAGCGTTTGGACAAACCATCAGAACCTGGAATATATACGGACTGCAAAACGCCTGAATTCCCGTCAAGCACGGTGGTCAATTTTCTTTGGCAGGCACGAACATATCGCCCAGGGTCCAAGAACGGAAATCCCGATGCTCTCTCCCGGCAATACTCTACCGAGGAGGACCATCCTAACCCTGAGAATATCCTTCCCCAGTCCTGTGTGATGGCGACCCTCACCTGGGAGATTGAGGCTGCAGTGAAGAGCTCCCAACGGACCCAACCTGATACAGGCAATGGGCCACCTAACCGCCTTTTTGTACCAGAGTCAGTGCGTCTCAGGTCCTGCAGTGGGGACATTCTTCTCGTTTTGCCTGCCATCCGGGGATTGAGAAGACATTTTTCCTCCTGAAGAAATACTTCTGGTAGCTCTCCATGGACGCTGATACTCATTCCTTTGTATCTGCCTGTACTGTCTGCGCCCATGGAAAAGCCTCCCACCGACCACCTGCTGAACTGCTTCGCCCCTTACCGGTACCGAGCCGTCCGTGGTCACATATCGCCCTGGATTTTGTCACGGGACTGCCCGTTTCTCACGGGAACATTGTTGTCCTCACCATCGTTGACGGCTTTTCCAAAGCCGGGCATTTTGTGGCCCTTCCCAAACTCCCTACAGCTCGGAGACAGCCGACTTGGTTGTCCAACATGTCTTCCGTTTCCACGGGATTCCTGCTTACATTGTCTCCGACCGGGGAACCCAGTTTGTCTCTGCCGTATGGAGGTCCTTTTGTCCACCCCTTTGAACATCCGTAAGCCTATCGTCTGGTTTCCATCCACGGACAAATGGCCAGACGAAGCGTGTGAATCAAGACTTGTAAACTGCACAACTCTGCATAACGGCAAATGAGCCATCAACATGGAGCACCCAACTCGCTTGGGTGGAGTACGTCCACAACTCTCGTGTCTGAACTACTACTGGAAAATCCCGCTTCGAATGCTCTCTCGGGTACCAACCCCCTGTGTTCTCCATCCACGAAGAAGATATGGCTTTGCCCTCGGTTCAAGACCATCTCCACCGTTGCCACAAGGTCTGGGTGGACACACGTACGGCCAGGCTCCGTACTGCTGACCGCAACCGGAAATTTGCTGATCGTCGGCCGGTTCCCGCACCAGTGTACCATCCTAGGCAGAAGGTTTGGCTCTCGACTAAGGACATCACCCTCAAAGATGAGCCCAAGAAACTAGCTCCTCGCTTCTTGGGACCTTTTGAATTAAGTGGATCATTAATCCCACAATAGTGCACTCAAATTTCCCAAAACCCTGACGATACATGCCACTTTCCACGTGTCTCAGGTGAAGCCAGTGGCCAGCAGTCCATTGTGCCATCCCGCCAAGCACCCTCCAGCCCCCCAGATGGTTGACAACTATCCAGCGTAAACTGTCCGGCTTTTTTGGATGTACGGCGCCGAGGTAGGGGCCTGCAGTACTTGGTCGATTGGGAGGGAGACGGTCCAGAGGAACGTTCCTGCGGTTCCCCGCTCCTTCATTTTGGACCCCTCCCTAATTCGGGACTTTCATCAGAACCAACCAGACAAGCCCGGTGGGTCGCCGAGATGTTCCCGTTGAAGGAGGCTACTCTCATGGTTCTAAGTTCGGAACCTCAATTTGGCCCCTTCAATGCCTTGTTATCCAGTACAATGATTTCGTGCTGGACTGATAGTATAATGACACTCACCTGAGCCCTATTAGGGGCCAAGAATAAGTACCTGTGTTTCTCTTGCACTGCTTGCCAGAGTATTGGTCTAACTTCGGGTACTTTGGCTCCTAGTTGCTTAGAGTGATCTACTCTAGAACAGTCCTGTGTTCTCTATTCCTTTCCGAAGATCCAGTTCGTGTTGGAATTCCTCTTCAGATCTCCGAGGCAAG
>JAUZTB010000083.1:2163336-2174791 GCA_034780895.1 Rhynchobatus australiae | reverse complement strand
GTGCTGAGAGTTCATTTGTTTTACTGGAATGTAGAATCATTCACAATGCACGAGGGCGCAGGTAATATTTCTTATTTTCTGCTGTTCAATTCACCAACAGATGCAGTGCCGACATTTTGCATCTGATGTCATTTTTGTGGTCTTGCGGTCAAGATCCCACCGTCACCTTTCATTTCTTAGATTGGATCTGGTCATTCTTCACACACCTCATTCTTCAGGGAGGTAACCAGTAACTGCTTCAGTGCCGACCCTGTAAGGGCCGATCTTATTACTGTATCATTCCATCCAGCGAGAGCGCCACATAACTCCCACCTCCTGCGCACTTTTCCAAGAATCGGGTAACTGTCATTGTTTTGACCTGCAGCACAGTTGTAACTCTTGGCCTCCGTGTGAGCTGCTTTCGGTTTTTGGTTTCAATTCAACTTGGAGATTCTCAGTACATCTACTGTACTCCGCCCCCGCCGTCAGTGTCAAGATACTGTTGTTGGTTTTAAGAAATGAACAATTTAACTACGTTCAATACTGAACTGTAGGAAGTGGGAATGGGACGGTAGCAGGAGAGAGAATTGAATAGATTTTTAAATGGGGCAGAAACAGGAGATGGAGAGAGCCTGTCAGTTCCAGTGCAATTAAACATCAGGTTAGGTAATCCCATTTCTGCATGTATACATGATTGAAGCCAATAGTATCATCTGTGAATATGCCGTGCTTCCCGCCAGGCCGTTGGTTAACAAATCTACCTGTCCTGTCTCAGTTATAATTCCACTTCTCTTTGCCACACTGACATGTCTGTCCACGGCCTCCTCTACTGCCACGTTGAGGCCTCATTTGTTGTCTCCAACCTGACGATAACAGCATTGATTTCTCTAAATTCCGTTAACCACTCACTACTGTCCTCCCCACACATTTGTTTCCCTCATTCCTGTGGCGCCTTCTCTTTCCCCATTCCCGTCCTCACGACCTTCTCACCTCCTTCCTTTTATTGCATGGCCAACTATCCTCTCCGATCATATTCCTTCTTCAACCCTTCACCTCTTACAGTTATCACCTCCCAGCGTCTTATAACATTCCCATTCATCCACACTGCCCCACCTACCTACCTTCCCCCCTCACCTGCCAGCTTGTGCTTCTCCTCCTATTCTTTTATTCTGGCTTCTTCCCTCTTCCTTTCCAGTCCTAATGAACGGTCTCGGCCCGAAACGTCGACTAGTTCCCTCTATAAATTATGCCTAACCTGCCGAGTTCCTAACAGCATTTTTGTTAGTTGCTCGATATTTCCAGCACCTGCCGTCTTCTTGTCCTCACTTTTGATCACAATTTCAAGTTTGTCTCTACAACCATCGAAGTTACGCTATAAAACCCAGTCCCACTCAGGAAAGGTGTACAGCCACAAAAGCAAGGTCCGGGGAGACATCACCTCCACCTTTTGAATGTTGTAGACATTACTTCAAAAATACGGAAACATATCGGTTTTGGAAATAGTGTTTTGTTTGGCCAAGAAGGACATCTGTCAGGTTTCTGCTGGATGCATTGTTCAAGTTTCAGGTGGAACTCGAAGTCCACGGTGAACTGTCAACTCGGCTCTGTGGAGTAATATCCACCTTGTAGTCACTTAGCTCGGAACTGGCTTGGAAACTTATACAGATGAGGAATTTAATATTTCATCTGTAGAGCAGAGCTTTCCAACCTGTTGTTGAAATTACAGACAATAAGGAAGAACAGAAGTCCTGGGACCAAACCTGGGAGACGACCTTCTCTCACTGGTGTGGAAAACCAGAACAATGTATTTACAAATCTGGAACGTGTGTTTAATCTTCCATATCGCTATCCGAACTCACAGCCAGAATGCCCTCCGTCATTTATACAACGTCTAATTCTGTCTCTATCTCTGGAGACAAACTTTCCAATGGCAATAGAAACAGAGGGCATCATTTACATCATGGACGACAAGTCCCTGTACTCCTTTATCCCCCACCAGGAAGATCTTGGGGCTCTCTCTTTCTTTCTGTTATATAGATCCATTTACCACTGTTAGACAGATCCTACACCAACATATTTCCTGTAGAAAATGTGCTTACCCTGAACAAATTTTCTTGAGATTCCACTTTCCACAATTGAGATTTGTAGCAATGGGCATTCACATGGACCCTCGCTGCGTCAGACATTTCGTTGGCTACATGGAACTACCCTTGCTCCAAAGTTATTCTGGCACCACTCCCTAACTCTCTCTCTGCTCCATCGACGACTGTACTGGTGCTGCCTCCTGCACTCATGTGGAACTCGTCAATTGTATTAACTTCTTAACTAACTTGCCCCCTGTCTTCACTTCACTTGGACTACTTCTGGAAACTCTCTCCACCTGCTGGGTCTCTTGGTCTCTTTCCTTCGGAGACAAGCTATCCATAGACATTTAATATAATGCCACTGGTAGCCACAGCTACCTAGGCTACACCTGCTTCCGCCCTGTCTCTTGCTAGGAAGTCGTCCCTTTCTCCGTCTCTGTTAGATCTGTTCTTGAAATGAGGAGTTCTGTTCCACAGCAGCTGATATGTCTTCCTTTCGGGAAACGTGGCGTCCCCTCTCCTGTGGCTGATTTCGGACGTTTCTCCAGAGATTCGCAACGACGTCAGCAATCAGAATCGATTTGAATTGGTGACTATTGGAATGAAACAGTCGAAATTAAATAGTTATACTCTTGTTTCTAAAAGCGAGAAGAAAATAAAAAATGCTGAGCTGATGCAAATCTAAAATAAAAGAAGAGCTTCTGGATACCCAAAGGTTGGGCGGAACCTGTGGAATTTCTCGAAATTGGAAGCCTCCAATTGAGTTGGAGCCATGTAATATTGTGAAAATAATTCTTGACGGAATTATCTGAATAATATACCCACTATTCTAAGATTAAGAACAGAAAGCTGGTCCTAAACTGTTTGTTCAGTGCTCGGAGTTAATGCAGTTACCATGGGACTCCATTATCTGGTTGAATTGACATTGTTGGCTATAAATAAAGGGAAGTCTCCCCACGTGTCAGTCAGAGAATTGTCTCCGGTACCTGAACCAACATTACGCCATCGAAGTTTACCGAAAAGCTAAAATATGGCTCTGAGTTTCCTGGTCAAGCTCAAGATTCTACTTGTTCTGTACGATGTACAAACAATTTATTACCCCATCTTGGCTGCAGTTGGCGTCTCGGGTAAGTCACTATCTCCAGCTGGCACCTCAGTTCTTTGAGGTTAACGGAAAGTGATTATGAAACCAGGGATGACATGATATTGCTTGGCCTTCAATCTAACAGTGAGTATACCTGAAGAAATTTTTATTTTGCAATGTGAATTATAATTATCGTCAGGATGAAAAAATATTCTCGTTCTCTCATTCCCTCTTTTCCTTTTTTCCCTTTCTCTCTCTATCCTTTCTGTCCTTCGCCCCCTCTCTCTCCTAACATTATTCTCTGTCTCCATGTGCTTCCCAATTTCCCTCCTCTCTCCAGTGTTAGTGTAACTGTTACTACATCGGTGTCGGTCCGCTCTGTTCTACATCGTAATTTCATGTTATTCGTTCAGGAAATCGAAATTTTTGAGAATAAAAGGCGGACGGAAAAGATAAAATTATGAAAACATTCAATAGGTCAGACAGCATCTGTTGAAAGAGAGACAATGATGTCTCAGGTCGCTGACACCTCATCAGACGAAAATGACGATGTAATTTTTGTCAAATATGTCGCTTGGTATCTCCTGTTGTTCCAAAATAGGTTTGGTTAGAAATGTTCCGTCAGGAACTTCATTGATTCTGATGGCGATACATGATCATTGCTAGGTTAATAGTTTGAGGTGATATGCACATAACGAATTGCGTTTTCTCCATATGAATTAGAAATATTGAATTAATGTTCTCGGAGTACAAGGATTAATTTATCACTGAGCTGTAAGAATGAAGAATTCCAAACACCAGATTTGGTGGCGTTTGTTCCCTTAAGAAGTCTAAGATCCGAGGGCATAGTCTCAGAAGATAGGTATGTTCCTTTAAAACCGAGATGAGGAGGAATTTATTCAATTAGAGGTTGATTAATCTGCATAATTCTTTGCCACGGAGGGCTGTGGAGGTGAAGTCATCGGGTGGACTTAAGGAAAGGACAGTTTCTTCATTGGTAAGTGGGTTAATGTTTACGGGGAGAAGGCGGGAGAGTGGGCCAAAAAATCAGCCGTAGATGAATATTGAAACAGACTATGGACCGAATGGTCCAGTTCTGTTCCTATATCTTGTGGACCATGGTGTGGGGACACTGCACAAATCCAAAATCTGAAATCTATCCGACAGTGGTCCCCACCTGGACTTTGACGTTGACGCCCGAAGATGCAATGTAGGCTCGCTGAAATCTGTGGCCCTTAAACCTACCAGCTGTTAAGAGTTTCCGGATATTTAAAAACAAACTCAAACCCTTGAATGGCGAGGAACAGTTGTGAGGTAAAACAGCGAAAACGTTATTTTAGTTACTTGAGCGTTCTTTATTATGTTGAATTTTCAGAGTTTTTACTGTTTAAATCACTTAAAAGTCCGAATAGATTTAAATACTACCACCCATTCATTGTTTTTCATTAATTTTGTCATACTTCCGTGAACAACAATTCCTTAATAATTCGACCGTCGGCAAAGCTGCAGGTGCGTCTTTGTTTGCAGTTAGAGCTTTTCTTTCATCGTTTGACAGAAACTCCATGTTCACCCAGAAATTTGTCATTCAGGATGTCCTTGGCACTTTGCAGCTGGGCACCATCACGTGATAATAGGCATGCATTTCTCGCCCATATTATTTGTAATTCTACTTTACTTTGGGAATATTAACTTGCTTCTATATTTTTAAATACATTCTCACTGTGGGTAGCATTGCAAGGAAGGAACATAACTTGTGAACTTTGAAACCCCGACGTGCAAAGATTATCTTTACCAAATTTATAACCTGAGAATGAGCATTTCATGTGAAACAAATTCAAGCAAGGCATTACCTGGAGTCCAGAAGCCATTTTCTTATCTATGATAAAGACTTGGCTTTGCAGCACAGGTCCATAGAGTGACGAAGCTGGCATTCTGATTGCTTGCTTTCATTAGTCGGGGCATAGAAGACGAATGCGTAGAGGTCTTGTTTTGAAGTTATCAACACTGGCTCGACTACAGCTGGAATATCGCGGTCATGTCTGGTCGCCGCGCGAGAGAGAGAGATGATGATTGTACTGGAAAAGGTGCAGAAGAGATTCAGCAGGATGTTGCCTGGTGTGGAGCGTTTCAGTTATGAAGGGAAACTGGATAATCGGGCAACGCACACAAAATGACGAAGGAACTTAGCAGGGCAGGCAGCATCTATGGAAGGAAATAAACAGTCGATGTTTCGCGCCGAGAATATACATCAGCACTGGAAAGTAAGAGGGAAGACACAGGATTCACATAGTCCGGGTTTGTTTCTCTTTCATCAGGGAGGCTGAGGGAATCTGACAACATTATCACAGGCAGAAGCCCACTAGAAAGTAAGAAAACTTTCCCCAGCCTGTGGTGTCCAAGACTGGACCACATGGCTTTAACGCGAGCAGTAAGCGGTTTGGAGGAAATCGGAAGGAGAGCTTTCACACAGAGAGTGCTTGGAATGTGGAACCAACTGCCTGACAGAATGTGGACACAGACTCCCACAACAACTAAGAGGCATCTGGAAGCGTAATTGAATCGCTGTGATGCAGAATATTACCAACCAAATGCTGTAAATGCAGTGAGTAGAGATAGGTACTTGACATACACGCTGGATCGAAGGGCATAATTGTATTGTACAAGACAAGAAGAAATCGGAGCAGGTGAAACCCATCTGACCCGTGGAACGTGCTCCGCCATTCATTAATAACATGACTGATCTGGCCGTGGACTTAGACCCACCGACCTGCCTTTCCCTCATTAGCCTTAATCCCCATACTGTGCAAAAATATAACTGCCTTAAATGTATTTAATTAAGTGAACTCTTATTGCTTTATTGGGCAGAGGGTTCCACAAATTCACTACTCCGGGTTTCTCCTCATCTCCGTCCTAAATTTCTTTCCCTGAATCATGAGGTTATCTCCCCTAGTTCTAATCTCACCTGCCAATGGAATCAACTTTTCTTTCCTTTTTATCTATCGCTTTCATTATTTTATACGATCCCCTCTCGTTCTTCCCAATTTCAGCGGGTATAGTCCCAGGCGAGTCAATCTTTCCTCATAGACTAAACCCCTCATCTCCAGTATCAACCTGCTGAACCTCCTCTGCGCCACCTCCAAAGCCAGTACATCTTTCCTCAAGTAAGGAGACTAGAACTGCACGCAGTACTCCAGGTGGGGCCTCACCAGTACCCTGTACATATGCAGCATATCCTTAATGCTTTTAAATTCAATTCTTCCAGCAATGAAGTTCAACATTCCATTTGCCTTCCTTTCACTATTTAAATAATCTAATCTTCTGTTTTCCTGGATAAGTGGATGACTTCGCACTTACCAACATTTTACTACATCTGCCAGAGCCTTGCCCACTCATTTGGCCCATATTTTCCTATCTTTGTAAGATCTTCTCATCTTCTGCACAATTTGCTTTTCTGCTGAATTTGGTGTCTTGTATACGCTAAACACGGCCCCCTCTTCCAGATCGTTAATGGATATCGTGAACAGTTTCGGCCCCAGCACTGAGCCCTTCGGCACCCCGCTCACCTCTGTTTGCCAACTGGAGAAACATATATTTATCCCAACTCTCTGCCTTCTATTGGTTTACCAATCCTCGGTCCATGTTAATATATTCCCCTCAACTCCATGCCTCCTTATCTTATGGACGTCTTGTATGGAAAACTTTATTGAATACCTTCTGGAAAGACAAGTATACAAAATCCACCTGTTCCCCTCTAATCCACTACGCTCATTATATCTTCAAATAACTCCAGTAAGTTGGTTAAACAGGCCTGTCCTTCCAGAATCCATGTTGTGTCTTCCTGATGGAACCACTTCTGTCCAGATGCCTCGCTGTTTCTTCCTTAGTGGAAGCATCAACCATTTTCATGACTACAGACATTCATCGAGCTGGCCTATAGTTTCCTGCCTTTTGTTAACATCCTTTTCTAAACACTGGCGTGACATTCTCTGTCTTCTAATTCTCCCAGAATCCTGAGAATTTTGGTAAATTCTCAAAAACGCCTCTACTATATCTTCCGCCATTTTTTTCAGTACCCTGGGATACATGGTATCAGGACCAGGGAACCTGTCTACCTTTCGACCCACGAGTTTGCTCATCACTACGTCTTTAGTGACAGATTATACCTCATCACTACCTCTTTAGTGACAGGTCCTCATCTCCCATCGCAACATAACATCTCTCCTTGGAATGTTAGACGTGTCCTAAACTGTGAAGGCCGACAAAATAGTGATGCAAGTCCTCGGTCATGTCCACATCATTCATTATTAATTCCCCTTTCTCATCTTTCAAGGGACTTACGTTCACTTGATTCATCCTTTTGTGCTTTACATAATTACAAAGCGTTACTATTCGTTTCAAATTTTGTGCTAGTTTACTTTCATAATCTATCTTTACCTCCCTTTGTGCTTTCTTAGTGTTTTTTTTTGTTTGCTTTTAAAGATTTTCCCAATCTTCCAGTCCCCACCACTTTTTTGGCGACTTTGTATGCATCAGCTTTCAGCTTCATGCCTTCTTTTATTTCCTGATTTATCCAAGGCTGGCTGTCCACACCATTGCTGTCCTTGCTTTTAACTGGAATATAATTCCAGTAGGCGCCGTTGAAAAAAAACAATTTGAAAGTCTTCCACTGTTCCACCATATAGCCGACGTTTTACAGGCAACTCCGTCAACTCTCATCCCATTGTTGTCTCCCTGTTAAGAAAAATACTGACATAAGATCACTCTCCTTTTGCATGAGAAATTCAATCACACTATGATCACTATCCAAGTGTATCCCTCCCGACAATATTGTTAATTTTATCTGCACAGGATCAGATCTCAGATAACATTTCCCGTTGTAGGTTCTCTAACATGCGTTCAAAAAAGCAACTACGGATGGATTCCATGAGGTCCTCCTCAAAGATGCCGCGACCAGCTTGTACCCCGTGACAATTGCTATTCCATTATTGCATATATCAAATATTTCTTGATTTATTGCCTGTGCCACTGATGTTATTATTCGACAACCTAAAGACAACTCCCACCAGTGATTATTTAACCTTTGCTATTGCTAATCCCGACCCAGATGCACTGAACATTCTGCTCCACATGTTGTCTTTCACTATCGCCCTGATCTCAGACAGCTCCGTTACCTTCCTGCCAATCACGGTTCCATGATCCTGTACGACAGCTGCCTTCCCGCGATGAATCATCTCCCCCAACAGTATCCAAAGCGGTATATCTGTGTTGGAGGGAGATAACTGCAGAGGACTCCTGCACTACCTTCCCGGTGCTGCACTGCTTGTTCGGCACCCATTCCCTATCTACCCGGGGCCTTTAAACCTCGGAGTGATCAACTCACTGAACAGTTATCCACAGCATTCTCAGAATCGCAGATGCTACACAGTGAATTCAAACGCAGCTCCAGTGCCGTCATTCGGTCTGTCAGGGGCTGCAGATGCGCACTCTTCCTGCAACCGTAGTCAGCAGGGACTCTGGCAGCCTCCCCGAGTTCCCATATTGCGGTGGAGGAGAATGACACGGGTCTGAGCTCACCCGCCATGATTAAACAGCTTTGAGGGAAAATGAAGAGATATAAAAAAAGTAGGAACCTACCTTCACCTTCGCGTTGCTCACCCTGCTCAATGAAGCCCGGTATTCAACAAACCCACACTTTGGCAACCAGCAGCACTTTGACTAGAAAGAAGTGCCGTTAAATATGGCTGCTCCAAAATGGCCGCTGAACTTGACTCTAACTTTTATTAGCAGCTGATAATTAGCGAATTAGCCAAACACTTATTAAGTAACAATTAGCTGACTTACCTCTTAAATGCCTGCAAGTGAAACTCACAAGCAATCAAAGGGACACCCTTCTTCCCCAAGTCCCTGCTCTCGCTCCAAGCCGCCAACTCGTTTGCTTCCAACTGTTGTCGACGAAGGCTCTTGAGCCGAAGCCTCTTGAGCCAAAGCCTTAGCTCCCCACTCCAACAATTACTGCTCCAAAGCACACGCACAGAGACACGCCCCTTCAGAAATGTCCCCTCCAAACTTCACTGTAAGTCACGACTCCTGCAAAGTAAAACACAATGACTCTATGAATTTACGACGACCTTTCTATCTGCCGAAACAGGCCGTCATCTTGGCACAGTACTTCACCCAAAGCGACTTCCAGACGTTCCTCTCTGCACCATAATCGCCCAATTGCACCTCAACAGCATTGCCTTTTATCACGGCTACACATTTACTGTGGTGGTCTCAATCCTTTGTCCTACTTACTGAGATTCCAATGTTCTTTTGGTTGATCTCCCACCACAGCCTCGGACCTGATCAACACATCGGCTTCCCCTGCACCCGGACCAACTCTGGGTCCCACTGCAGCATCGCCTGTGGATTAGTTGGCGATGCTCTTGCATCTCGGAAAGAACGTTAGGGATTCGCGTCCATCTCTACGGGACTCAGTACAGCGAGGTCCATGGCTCATATTTCGAAGGCTGCGTGTTCTAATCACATTGGGCAATAAACACAATTTCGAATTCCGGCTAACACTATGGTGAAGCTGGTGGAGACCTCGCTCTACAGCCGCAGGCACTCGGTTTCAATCCTCACCATCGGCGCTGTCTGTGAGGCATTCCTATGTTTCCCTTTGACTGGGTGGTTCTCCCCCGGTGCTCCAGTTTCCTCCCACATCCCAAAAATCCAAGCATTACGAGATTATAGAATAAAAGAGTAACAGGTTCCAAGAACAGACCCTCTGGCCCAATTCGTCCGTACCAAAGAAAATGGCTATCGAAGCTGGTTGTATTTGCCTACGTTTGTCCCATAGCCCTCTAAACCTTTCCTCTTCATGCATCCATCCAAATGCGTTTTAACTATTGCAAATCTTCCTGCCCTTACCACATGCTCTGGCTGCTGCTTTCATATTTGTACCATCCTCGTCGTAAAGAAATTGTCCCTCAGGTCCATTTAAAATCTGTTCCCTCTCACGCAACCCATGCCCTCGAGTTTCTGAGCCACTTTCCCTGGTACAAAAACTATGTGCATTCAGCTGTTCCTCTTTTGTGCAGTAAAATTCATGTGAAAGGCATTACAGAAATCCGAAAGATTTCAATAGATGACCATAGTCAATGCATGATCACAGTGAGTGTCTGTTTCAATCTGTATTTCAATGCAGAATGCCCAGTTGATGTACATAAATCTGTCTCTGTGGTGTCCCTCAGATATAAATCAGTTGTATCTCAATAGCTAAATTCAATCAAAATGAGACGGAATTGTCTGAAAGCAATTTTGCCGGTTCAAGAATTGTGCAAAATTGGAAATGATAAGTTTGGTACAGCTTGCATATTGGTTAATTTGTTGGGATTTGGACGACGCGAAAACATTATGACTCGTGACTGGGATGAAAGAAGGTAGACAAGTGGACATTTATCATTCTTTGTTCACCTGTGGATTTTGAGAATTGTGCACGACCCTCTTGTCTTTTACCAGTGTTTCTGGTGCAGGCGAAACTACAGTTTGACGATTATATTTTTGTCCAGTGACTCCATTATCTTTTCCATCAACCCAGTGTTGTAAATTTCTCAAAAGGTGCAAGAATATTGTGAGAAACGGTGGCTGTTCTTCAAAGCGTACCGGATATTTTTGGTAAGCCATTATTTGATCATGTTTGATATTTTTTCCTATTTATTTTTCTCCCGAGAACAGTCAATGTGGTGACGATTGTGATCCTGTGTCGGGGACGATGTGGCCTTTCCAAGTGTGTTACTCGTTACCTGGTCGCTATGGCAGCAGCGGACCTACTGGTCGTGATAATAGATCTGATATTAAGACAGATTCCCATTGTTTATCGGACGCAGTTTAATTTTGTTCGGTTGATTCCCACCTGCAATATCCACGCCATCCTGCTTTATGCAGCCACAGACTGCTTGGTCTGGTTCACGGTCACTTTCACCTTCGATCGATTTGTGGTCATCTGTTGCCAGAATCTGAAATCGAAATATTGCACAGTGAGAACTGCTGATGTGGTTCTGGGAACAGTGACGGTGGTGAGCTGTCTGAAGAATATCTTCTGGTACTTTCTTTATACGGGTCAGTATTTGTTATCGAACAATCCCTGGTTTTGCCGCGTCCCATTTACTGTATCCCGTTCGCTGGCCTGGACACTGGTTGAATTAGCGCATTACATTCTCACCCCATTTGTCCCCTTTTGTCTGATCCTCCTGCTCAATGCATTGACGGTTAGGTACATTATTGTGGCCAGCAGAGCCCGCATTAGGTTGCAGAGGGGCAACAC
>JAUZTB010000083.1:1060905-1085136 GCA_034780895.1 Rhynchobatus australiae | reverse complement strand
GTTGTTGACCTGTAGAAGGAAACAGGTAGTTGGTGTGGACGGCCACGATACTCTCAATTATCTCTCTGCATCTACGTCTTGTCTCCAGACAATGGTGGTTGTTGAAGAAGCCTTTACTCACGTTTCACCTTATGGCCTGCTGAACTGAACTTTAAAAACCATTTTGGGACGTGGAGTTTGGGAATTTGCCGCACACACCCGGCAAGTTCAGTTAGGTTTTGGGAGTTAATGTTCGGGGTTTAACATTTTTTTCTTCTAACATTCTAACATTCTTACTTTTATTTTACTTATTATCAAAGTTAGTTATTACTAAAGTAGTTTTTAACACTTATACATGCCTCGGTGTGGTTCTTTTGTTGCTGATTCGTAACACTACATGTCCAAAGATAAGCTAGTTCGTTTTTATAACCATAGAAATCCTATATGTGATAGATGTAAATCGAATGTGGCCTCTTTGACACATATGTTATGGTCCCATCCTCTTTTTGAAAAATACTGGAAAGATATTTATACCATTATTTCAAATGTATTGAAGATCGATTTACAACCGCACCCTATTACTGCAATTTTCGGATTACTAAGGATTGAATCTGGCCATCTATCTGCTTCCGCTAACCGTTTGACTGCCTTAGTTACATTAATGGCCAAGTGATCTATTTTGCTTGAAACGAAGGATCCAATACCCCCTACTACTTTTCAATGGTTTTCTCAAACCATGTCATGTTTAAACTTGGAAGATATTAGGAGTAGTACTGTTGATCCTTCGCTTGAATTTGATGATATTTGGAGTCCATTTATCCAACATTTTCACATGATGTAGATCCCCCTTCATGAACTTTTTAATTCGGAGAAACGGAGTTGACGACATAATATTGCTTTGTTTCTACTGAGAAAGTTTGGACCAGCATTTTTTGTTTGTTTTTGTTTTCATTTTTGTTTGATTAGTGTATATTGTTTATAATTTTATTTCATATATTGATTTTGGGTTTCTTTTTCTTTTTTAATGTAAAAATAAACCTCTTTTCTTTCCTTTGTTTTATACTCTCTTCATTAACTAAGAGATCGCTGGACTTTTTTTCTGTATGTTATTGTATGGTTATCTAAGATTGGAGTGATATCCATATCTCTTTGTAAAATATGTACAAACTTTGATGCCATATACCATATGTATTGATCTGAAAACTAATAAAAAAAGATTGAAAAAGAAAAAAAAATAAAAAGGACGGAACTTCAAAAAAAATTCTTGTCTGAAGGCTGCCAGCACCCGGCTCACAGCAGCGGCTGGCACAACAGTCGTCAAAGCGCATTCCACTGTCTTCTAGGTCCATCCACACTGGTATCAGCACTGACCACTCCATGAAGGAGACTGCAGAGGATTACACCGAAGAATCAGATCCGATATCCTGCGTCTTTTAACGTGCAGAAGAACCCGAATGATATAAGGTGGAGGTAGATCATAGGTGTGCTGCTCTGTCTCAGCAGTGAATGGCTGAAATTCCTCCCAAAACACAAGGCGGCGGACGACCCAGGAATGGCGCTGATGTTGTAACTGGCGACGCGATCTCCGGCTTGGGGTGTGTGTTATCGGGGTGGTGGTGGTCTTGATCCGCTGCCTTCCTGCAGCAGATTGTTTGTTGCTCCAGATCACAGCACCTGCAGTGCTGTGAGTCTCGGCGTTCCTCTGACCTGTCCCGTCTGTGAGTGGTGATCCCGGCAACGTGGAGAATTGAATCCGCGCGACCTACTCCTGCATCCCCCAGAAATGGAAGTGGGCGGACGGCGCCATTCCGCCATCTATCCCGGCTGTAAAATCGGTGAAACAAGATCTGTCCGGGTATGTGAAGGACGTGCAGCCCCTCTCGCCCACATTCTATTACACCGACAACCTCAGTCAATATTTAATGTCCACATGGTGGGAAAAGTGCTGAGCTGCAAATTGCAGGTGCAAGCCGTCAACTGAGGGAGTAGATAGCGCAGACGGCGAGCTGTTCGGTAAGATAAATTGTCACAGAGTTATACCGCACGGAAGTAGGCCTTTCGGCCCAATTCCTCCGTGCTAAATAAGCTAGATCCATATGCACGTCTTTGGCCCAAAGCCATCTGGACATTCCCCATACATTTATCTGTTCCAAGATCCTTTAAACATTGCAATTGTATCCACCTCTGGAAGGTCGGTGCACAAATTCACCACCCTCTGAGTGAAATTGCTCATAAATCGGTCAGAAAGGCACTTTTTTACTAAAAGGGAGAGCGGAATATACTGCTCATAATGTTCATTAAATGATGACACCTGCCTACGGAAAGGCGTGGATAAATAACCAGCGTTCTGTGAAATGGTCCTTTTCGGCCTTAAGGATGAATGACTCTGGACACGAGCTTTGGAGATCAATACCAGTTTAATCGTTAAGGCAAACGCGGCGACAGAATGCATGGGACCAGATACACACGCACACACGCGCGCTCAGGAGACGCAAACGTGAGGGGGAATCGCAACTAGGATAAACGACACACACACACACAAACACAGACACACACAAACACACACACTGATGCACACAAGCACACAATAACATTGTACAACTTCAGGATATAATACTTCAATACTTGACCCGCACTACCATTGGCTCTAACACTGCCCAGAGTCTGAGTGAAACGCTCCCAAACCACGTGGTGATGCACTCTTAGCAGAGATCACTGCAGCGTTGTCTCACTAATCCTGGAGTTATCAAAGAGGAAGGGAAAAGAAACTGCAACACTTTTCATGGTGCGAGGAGGCTGGGTGGAGCCTCAATGAGCGGTTGAAACGTGCCAATGGTTTGGGGGTCAAGGGCAAAAGTGCCTGCCACAGCCAAAGGTCAGGCAAGTTCAGAGACAAATGCTACTCTAAAACCCTGAGAGGTGGATGGAGCCGCAACATGATTGACAGTGGTATCACTTCCGACCCGAGGAGCAATGATGTCCTCCGACCAGTGGGGGTCAGTGTCGTTACAGTCAGGTGACAGCCATGTGCGTTCTCACTACAACCATTCTGTTCATGAATGCTGGACATAATTCCCATGATGAAAACGGCCCACAAATACAATGTGATAGTTAGGAACGTGGTTAAGAAATTACCAGATTTAAGAGGTAAGACATCTTTATTAGTTACATGTACATCGAAACACGCAGTGAAATGCATCTTTTTGCGTTCAGTGTTCTGGAGGTAGCGCGCAAGTGTCGCCAAACTTCCAATTGGATGCACTCTCTTACACTGCATCAACACCAGTCCCGTTCTCACCTGGAACAATGCACCCGAGAGGTGTTTGAGAGGCTGTTACACATTGCCCAACCCCTCAGTGTCCAGCGTCACCAGGACCTTATGCTGTCCTCCTTCCCCACGGAGCCTTTGCGTTGGCTGCACCGAGCTTCAGTGGCTCCCTCAGCTTGTACCCCTGCGCCCTGGAGTGTGCCAGTCGGCAGCAACCCTTGACGGACATCTCCTGACACTGGAAGAACAACCAGTTTTGAGCAACTCTCACACCCAGCCCAGCGAGGTCTTGGTGATTGTTGTTCAGTTTTGGCTACAGTATATTCTGCCAAGTGGTTTGTGCAGTCTGACAGGGGAGCAACCTCACGGATTTCACCGTGCCCACCTGCCACCGGCCCTGCAGGACGTGCCCTGCTGACCACTGGCCGATGGGCGTGGCCGGCAGGGACATTTCCATTGAGGACATGTCGTGCAGAAAATTGCTTTTCTTTCATGGCAACAAGGTCAGGCCCGGAGTTCACAACACCGGGGACAGGGAGAACCTCGGCACGCAGTAACACTTGATGTTGGCGTTCCCTTACTTTACACACCCCGATGCTGCCACAAAAGCGATCGTCAGGATGAAGGCGTTGTTAGGACTGCCATTCCCTGGTGACTTGCCATAGAGACCATCAGATGCTTCTACCTTGTATCCCCAGTTAAACAGGTAGGTGGATCGTGACTGCCACGGAGGAGGAGTGGGGAATGTGACGCACCTTCACCAGGTGCAGAATCACCCAGAGCAGCTTTCACCTGATGACCAGGTTCTTGCCCAAAATCGAGAGAAAAGTTTGCTACCACTTTCCTGTATTTGTTTAACCCTGGCTACCCACTCCAGCTGATGCTTTCACCTTCAAACCAGATCCCCAGCAACTTCAGGTAGTCGAGGGCGGGGACTGGTGACGGTAAAAGTAGTAGAGGATCAGTCGGGCTCAATGACAAAGAACACGGCCAAACTCTTTATGCAGTTGATACAGTCGCATGGTTGGCTGGTCCAGAGGTTGAGGCACATGCTGTCCAAGGCGAGCTTGTAAATTCGATCTCAAATTGGCTAGATGAAAGGAACCAGAACCTTTCAGATGGACAGTCCCCGACCAGTGCTGTACTGCAGGGATCAGTGCTGGGACATTTGTTGTTTTTGATATATGTTAACAATTTGGATATGAAGTCGGAGGAATGATTGGTAGATCATAGAGGGTAGATCACAACTACTTTTGCATTTGTAGGTCAGTATTGGCATGGTGGGCCGAAGGGCCTGATTATGCGCTGCATGACTGTATGAAATCCTTTTCCAGGACACTGCAATACTTCCTGGGACCTGGGACGGAATTGTGTTCACCGCTGCGGCGTAAGTCATTTCTGCAAATGCTCTCCGTGCCGTCCCACACTCGACACAGGAGGCTCCTGCATGTATTGTTCCTGCCATCTCTCGGCTTTCTCGCCTTCATCTCCCACCCACACAGGCTGTGGAAAGCTGAATCACCATCAGAAGGTGAGGGATTCCCCGGTGAATTTCTCTCAACTTGGGTATCGTTTGAACAGAGCGGTCTCAGGCAGGTCCACGGACTCCCAACGTTCCTGGGCAAGTCTTTGCGTCCATGTACAACAGGATCTCGGGAGGTGGAAGGACCTCTTAAATACGATGGACAGCTGGAACAGGAGTCAGTGGTGGTGTTTGTACGGCCAATCAGAGGACCCCATTGTACTCGCCTCTCCGCCCTGGATTCGGTGACTATTCGCTGCTCCCGTCAGTTGCAAATTGGGAGTTCCACCCCTAATAACCGCTTGCCCCCGTTCCATGTCCAGTGTTCAACAGTACTCATACGTGCCCAGTATACCAGAGGGAGTGGGGGTGATGTGGAGGATGGGGGGCTGGATTGCATCCTTTACACTGAGAACAACACTTAGGTTTAGATTGTCCTGTGTTGTATTTAAAGAAAAACATGCTGAGGTATCAATATAAAGGAACTGGATTTGACATAGTCAAACGGTCTGCACTTCCCCGTGAAACAACCAAAGTGTTAAATTGCAGTCAGTCATCTTTGGTGTGTGTATTTCTCTACAACTGTGCAAGGTGAGTGTGTGTGTGTGTGTGTGTGTGTGTGTGTGTGTGACTTTGTACCAATATAGAGGTATGTGTGTGTGCACAGGTGTATAGCTGGGTATTTATATGTAGAGATGTGTATCTTTGCATGTTTGTCTGTACAGATGTGTGCTGTTGTATGCGGGTGTGTCTGATGTGCATGCACAGGTGCGTAGCTTTCTATGTGCATGTGTGACTCTCTACAGCCGTGTGCATGTCAATGTATCGAAGTATGGATTATGTGTTGTGCACATGTGTGCACTGCTATCTATGTGCCTGCGTGCATATTCACACAAACTGGTAGGTTCTTTTAGTTCCACTGTGAACCTGGACTCAACAAAAGTACTACATTGGTCATATTATATTCGTAATATTGTTAATCTATTGGTCGTAATGCAGGAAGATCTCAGCACGGCTTCGCGGAAGTGCAATGGACGAGATGTTTTGGCCCGTTGTACACACCGGCCAGTAACATGGAAATAAGAGCACGCCCCCTCCAACCCTCCTTTCAGTCTCTAGTCCTGTGGGTTTCAACTAGCCAAGCTTTCACACAATGTGTGCATTTCTGCAGTGTGCTCAGGGCTTCTGCCTGACTGACATTACCGACTGAGTTCCAGACTCCTCTCACCCTCTGCTGAAAAGCCTCACTTCATCCTCATTGAACCTATGCCGAGACATTGACCTCTCTGCTCATGGGTAGCCTCCCTCCTGTTCAGTCTACTCAGTACTTTATGCACTTTAATGAATTCTCCCCTCAGCCTCTCTTTGAATTGGAGGGCTGAAGCTATCAGGTGAGATAAGATAGGCTGAGGTTTATTCCCCTGGAGTGAAAGAGACTGAGAGGTGTCATAACAGATGCACAGGTATATAAAATTATGGGGCATGGATTGAGTAAAAAGCAAATGTACATTGACCATGGTCGGAGTGTCTTAAAACAAGAGGGCATAGGTTTAAATTGAAAGGAGGTGGAAGCGTCGGGGAGAACTTTGCACCAGTGACTATAATTCCTTTGGTTTTAAAATCGAATGTAAACAGATAGGACTGATCGACATGTTAATCTCCAACAGCAGGGTATGGCGAATTTCGATGGCATTAGCCAAAAACTTGCAAAGGGTGATGGGGAGAGGCTGCTTGCAAGTTAAGGAATGGCTGGCATGTGGAACGCCTTTAAAAGTGAGATAGGGAGAGTTCCGGGCTGTCAGCTTCCTGTGAGGGTGAAGCGTGGGACTGGCAGGGTTTGGGAACCCTGGATGTCCAGGAATATTGAGAAACTGATGTGCGATACCAAGGAGGCATTTCAGGTACAGACTGTTGGGATGAAGCAGATTCCTCGAGGATTATGAGGGATTTAGAATCGTAGTTAAAAGCAAATCAGGAGGGCAGGAATAGAACCAGAGTTAGATCTGGCAGATAAAGGATAATTGGAAACGCATTGAGAAGTCAATGAAGTGCAAAATATTCACAAGGGAGTGAACACTCCTCCTGAATGATCAACGTGGTCATCTATTTGGGAGTGGTGTGAAGTGAGCATTCCTCATCTGCAGTTACCGTGGAGAAGGTAATGGAAGCTGGGGAATTCAGGGAAGAAAATAAAATATCTGCACTACGATAGAGTACGTTGTTGCAGCAAAGAAGTGCATAACGTTGAATAAATACCCAGGGTCTCACCAAGTTTATCCAAGAACATTGTGGAAACTCAGGGAAGATATAGCTGCGGCCCTTTCAGAACTTATTGCATGATGCGTACCCTTGGATTACATACCGGAAAACACGAGGGGGTTAATATTGTGCTTTTATTTAATAAGCGCTTTATGGGAAAGCTGGTGAACTGCAGGCCGGTGAGCCTAAAATTCCGGGAGGGAAGGTTTCCTGACAGGACCTGAAGAGACAAGATTCATCTGCATTTTGGAAGGCAAGGACTGATTATGCATTGTCAGCATGGTTTTGTGTGTGGGAAATTATGTCTCACAAATATGACTGAATCTCTGAAGAGGTGGCCATGACAGTTGTCGAGGGCAGGGCGTTAGCAAGGCCTTTGATGAGGTCACGCATGATAGACTGCCCGGCAGGAGTCAGACGGAGGCAGTGGAAGGTTGTGTTTCAGAAGGGAGGACTGTGACAGGTGGGGTTCCGCGGGAGCGGTATTGGTTCCTGTGATGTTTCTCGGTAAAATCAATGATTTCGATGAAAATGTAGCTTGCATGGTTAACGCATTTGCGGAGGAAACCAAAATTGATGGTACAGCCGATGATATCACGGTTGTAGGCCAACTCAATGAGAATGATGGGATGGTTCCGGGGAAAGATATCAAAACTCCCGTGTCATGGTCTCAGAACAACCTCCTGGCAGCTAACGTCAGCAAGACTAAAATGTTGAGGTTGTGTGGCGAGGGGCAGTGCTGATCACAAACATATCATTTTCAACACTACTGCTGGAGAGCTGATCGACAGATTCAGGCGCCTTCTCTCACACATCACCAACATCCTCAGCTCTACCCTCCATACTAATACAGTGATCAGGATATCTGAGAAGATGAGAATATTCTGCTTGTCCAGGAAGATTCTCTCGAATATGTACAGATAGGCTTTCGGAAATGTACTGAGTTCCGACTGAGTTCCAGACTGAGTTCCAGAGATGTCTTGCATCTCAGCCTGGTATGGCACCTGCTGTGCTCTGCCCTGACGGAAACTGCAGAGAGCGGCAAACACTGCCCAGTCTGTCACAGGCTCCTCATGTCGTTCCATCTATTCTGCCTTCATCCTGAGTTGCTTCAGGAAGGATGACAGTATCGTCAAGGATGACTGCCACCCAGGCCATCCCCTTTCTTTCTTCGACCTTGCAGGAGAACATATAAGAGCTTGAAACCGCCAACGTCCAGATTCAAGATCAGCTTCTTCCACACTGTTTTCAGACTTCTCATTCAATCACCAGTCTCACATCCCCTTCCCGGTGGTGCTGTGATATTCTCGGACTCCTAACTCTACTTCTGCTGTTACTATCACTTCAGCATTCCTTTCAGCACTACTTCAGCCTGCACAGCAATATGTGTACCTTTCTTTTATTTTGTGATCTTCTCTGAATTCAATTTTCTATTAATTATTACCATGCATGCTGTTTGCTCTGTAAACTTCACGCATGCAAGGAATTTCGTTGGAAACTGGTGGAAATGACGCTGCACCAGTCTGATACGATCTGATTTGATCCGTATAGTGGAAAGTGAAGGGAATTATCTGAGATTACGACAGGTACTAGATCAATCAGGGGGTGAGTAATGAATGCTGAATGGAATTTCACTCGGTCAATTGTGATGTGCTGCATTATGTTAAGTTCAACCAGGGGAGGGGTCACAGGGAATGGCAAAGCCTGGAAAGTGTTCTACCACATAGAGATGAACTCGCGATTAGTTTAGGTAAAGTGGTATCATTGGGAGACGGCGCTGAAGAAGGCATTTGGCAAGCAGGCATTCATCTGTCAGGCCTCTGAGTACAGGACCTAGCACGTCATTTTTATTCTGTACAAGACGTTAGTGAGAGTGCACTTCGAGTGTTGTGTGAATTTCTTGCCACCCAGATATAAGAATGGTGACATAAAGCTGAAGACTCTGCCGAGGGGATTTGTAAAGATGTCAGAGAGACTGGAGGGCTTGAACTATCAGGAGAGTCTGGAGAGAATGAGCCTGTTGCAATGGGGCATGGGAGGCTGACGGTTGATATCACCGATGTTTCTGAGATCATGAGGGGCATGGATGAGGTGAATATTCACAGACGTTTTCCCAGAGTCGAGGAATCAAGAACTGGGTGTCTTTCAGTGTCAGGAAATGACTGTAAGGGAATGCTGTCGAGCTGCACATTGCGAGGTGCTGGACAACCTGCTGAAGCTCGGTGAGGCCACCGCTATGGCTCTGTGGGGTAGGAGCACAATCTCGGGTCCTGCTGACACTGGACACTGAAGGGCCGAGTCCTGTGTAACAGCCTTTCAATCTCTTCACGTGCTCATTGTTGAAGGAGGGATCAGGAGTGGTGTGAACGCAACATGTACTCATCCAAGCCCTCAGGTCACCGAGTTTCCAAGTGCACAGTGCAGACATTTTGTGCAGTGTGTGCGAGGTGTTGCGTGATTTCTGTAAATGGGTGTAACATGAGGACGTGGGATGGGTGGAATATATCGCCGAGTTATGGGATGAGCCACAATCACACTCAATGGCGGTGAATGCTCGGATGAACCCAAGCGTTTCTCCCGCTGTTCTTTTCCTGCGTTGATCTGGATCAAGTTTTTTCACTTGGTGTTTAATTATTTTAAATGCAGTTCATCTGTCCTGAAATTTGCATTCTTGGTTGTGTGAAATAATTCGTTGATCTGATGTTTAAATCTGCCCTGACTATTTCTCAGTCATTGTTTTGAGCAAACATGGACACCATACCTCAGGAAGGAGGTGCTGACATTGGAGAGGATCCAGAGGAGATTTACGAGAGTGATCCCGTGATGGAAAAGTTCACGTATCAGGAGCGTTTGATGGCTCTGGGTTTGTATTTTTGGGACTTCAGAAGAATGGGGAAAGGGAGATCTCATTGAACCCAACTGAATATTGAAAGTGATGCAGAAAGAGGAGTGGAGAAGATGTTTCTACGAGTGGGAGAGCCTTGGACCAGAAGGCACATGCCTGAGAATAAAAGGAGTATGCGTGAGGTGCAATGTCTTCAGTCAGAAGGTACATTGTCCGTAGAAATCATTGCAACAGACGCCTGTGGAGGCCAAGTTAACTTTCAATTGGATGTTGATAGGTTCTTGATCAATGCAGGCTTCATTGATTACGGGGACTATACAGGAAAATAGGGTTAAGAGATTAGTTAAATCAGCCATGAGCGAATGGACCGAATGGTTTAGTTCTGCTCCTTTGTCTTCTAGCCCTGTGGTCTTACCGTCACCACTATCCTGTGAAAGGAACTGGATTGCCCTCAGCAGTGAGTGCTGTTCCTTTACCACAGAACGTAAAGTGAGGTCACACTAATCAGAGTCCATCCAGGCAAAGCCCAGGAGCTCAGGCCCTGGGGATCAGTGTGATGGAATTTAATTGTCTTCATGTATTTAGAAACATTGAACGCCTACAGCACAATTCATTCCCTTCGGCCCACAAAGCTGTGCCCAGCACGTCCCCACCTTCGAAATTACTGGGCTTACCTATAGCCCTCTATTGTTCTCAGCATAGGAACATAGAAAAGCTACAGCACAATTCAGGCCCAATTTTTTTCAGGTGCTTCCAATATAGTCAATAATTTCCCACACAGTACAGTCAGAATTTCATTGAAATGCCTTAAACACAAACACAATATGAACATCTCATTTCTTGTTTAGAACAAGTTTGGGCAGAATGAAGTGTGAGACAACAGGCAGTTCTCAAGTCACAATCTGCGATTTCCACTTATTTCATGATGATAGAAAGCGCTCTGAAGGGATATTTCACCCCGTTGCACAGCTCTTCCCTGAACTTCGTCTGGGTCACGGCATAAATGAAAGTGTTGGTACAGCAGCTGAGGAGCTGCAGCATGGATCCCAGTTCCGTAACGATGAATGACATGCTTTTTTGATAGCTGGAATCCAACAGAAGAATCGGATAGTAAAAAGTGGACACCAGAAAGGGAGACGACAGGAGGATGTAGTTTGCCGAGATCAGAAAGAGCAGAGTGATGGATTTCCTTCTGCTCTTCGCCTCGGGGTCGTTCTGCCTCTTCTCACAAACCGAGACCCGAAGCCTCTTGCGGATTATTAAGGTGACAAGAATGTGTTTGACGGTCAGTGCGTTCAGCGCCAGAATGAAAATGAACGGGAGACACGGGGTGAGGACATAATGGAGGCATTCAACGGCTGCCCAAACTTTCGAGCGAAGGACACTCCAGGTCATAACGCAGAACCAGGGCAGTCTCATGACTATGTATTTGTTTGTAAACATGAAGTACCAGATCAGGTTCTTCCCACTGCACAAGACGTTGAGTGTCCCGATAACCACTGCTGCCGTCCTCTCGGTGCAGTGTTTAGGCTTCAGTTTCTGGCAACAAATGGCCACAAATCGGTCGAAAGTGAAAGCGACGGTAAACCAGACAGAACAGTCCGTGGCGGCGTAGAGGAGGACGGCGTGGATGTTGCACACAGGAACGTCCCGCACCTCTCGAAAGGCATTATTGAAGACAACAGGAATCTGCTTCAGGATCAGATCAAAGACAATGACCAGCAGGTCCGCCGTTGCCATGGCCACCAGGTAATGTGTGACGTCATTGGAGAGTCCGCACTTGCCCCGAGACAGGATTGCAATGGTCACCAGGTTCACTGCGAGGGCGGAGAAAGCAGAGAAACATGATACCTCGACAATGGTGCAGAACTCTAATTGTGGTGCATATTGGGGCAAATTTGAGATACCATCCCGCAGGCGTGCCCAACACCAATTTACAGCAAATTGCAGAATTCAACTAATCTGTTGCCAATCCGTCCACGTCACTCCCCTTTTCCTCTTTACACTGGCCATTAGCCCTCTCCATTCTCAGCCCTAATGTAGGTGTACTACCCTAATCGTCGACAATTCCTTTCCCCCATAGAGGCTGCTCGATTCCTTAAATTCTTCCAGAAGATCGTTTGCTGTGCTGGTTTCCAGCATCTGTCGTCTCTTACGTGACCAGTTTACTCTGCATCAACAAAAATCGACATTTCGTTGATGCAGAGTAAACTGGTCACAAAAGAGACGACAGATACACCACAGCAAAGGCTCTTTGCCTACGAAGTCCATGCCGAACATCAAGCACCCACTTACATTGATTCTTTAATCAATTCATTTCCCTACGTTCCCATCAGCTCTCTCTAGATTCCATACACTGTAATAACATTTACAGTCATCAATTAATTTTCCAACCCGCACATCTTTGGGATGAATCTGAAGCACCCGGGGGAGACCACGCAGTAACAAGGAGATCGAGCAAACTCCACACACACGACGACAGCGCCCGAAATTAGGATTGAATTCGTGCAGCTGGAGCTGAGAGGCATCTCCACAAATATGTTTGAGGTATGTCGGATTCACGCCCAGGGAAACAATGAGCCGTCATTCTGCTGATTCGGAGCAGCATCTGTGCTGTTGATGCTCTTGTTCCTCACATTCTCGCCAAGGGAGAGGTTGGCAAAGCTTCAAATCATGTATTCAAGCTGACAGTATATTCGCTTACCGTCTCTTCTTCTTCCTCATTGTGCACGATACATTCGTATATCTACAAGTTTTCCCAAGCTGCTGAGAAAACATTCCCTTCATGATTATCAGGGCGTGCTTGTAAGTTATCTTGTTCTGCTTGATGGTGCCAGCAAATATGCTGTGTGTCTCTGTCAATCGATGAGACACCAACATTCAGATATCTCCGACCCTGCTACGGGTTACAGTGTTGCCTCGTTCTTTATCACAATGAATGCCTTGCTCTGTGTCTTCCTACGGGACCTCGACACTTAATTGCTCTCAGTAAATTCTCAATGCCTGGGAACTCTCACCCTTCCGAAGCTCACCACATCTGGTCTGCCGTCATCTCGAGAGCGGTTTTCTGTTGGTTGCAGCCACGCAATTCTTTGCTGTCGCGTTACCTCCTCACAGAGCAACATCCCATCCTCGTTACCAGTGTAACAACCGGAAGGTTCCTTCACTTTGCAGCTCCTTCGGAATAACAACAAGGACTGAACTTCAAATAGAAACCCCTTTGCTGAAGGCAGCCGGCATCCAGCTCACAGCAGCGGATCATAAAGCAATCCGCATTTTTAAATTTTATCCCAGACTGTTATCAGCACCGACACCGCCATGAAATGGACTGCAGAGGATTTCAACCAAGAGCCAGAGCCGATATCATGTTAATTTCAACGTGCAGACGTACCACAATGATTCAGGTTAGATGCAAATCACAGTTATACTGCTCTAAGTCCTGAACGGGAGCAATTGCCCACAATACACAAAGCAGAGCGGCGGACGGTCCCTGTAACTTTCGGCGCGATCACCCACCGTCCCACTTCTGTTAAGTGTTGTCGGGGCCGAGTTCGTCTCGACCAGCTGCGTTCCATCAGCAGATTGTTTTTTTATATATGCTCCAGTTCCAGCAGCTGCAGTCCCGTGTGTGTCGGCGTCTGTCTGACCTGTCCCGTCTGTGAGTGGTGATCTTGGGTGAATCCGCGCGACCTCTTCATCCACTGCCCCCTCAACTGTAATTTAAATCACTTATAATGATTTAACACGATGTAATTCCAATCATTCATTTTATCCGGAAGACATGAAACATCATTCAGACTCTGTTCTTATTTTATTTTTGCATTCACGTTCTTCGGAATCTCCACCTCTCCTCTTGAACCCGGGACGAGACTGGGCCATTCCTCGACGATCCCGCCGGTAACCTCAATGAAGTGGGTCCTGGCAGGGTCTGCAAAGGACCTGCGACTGCTCTCGACAACATTTTATTGCACCGATAACCTCAGTCAATATGAAATCAGATCCTAACACTCAGCTGCAAATTGGAGGAGCGGCACCGTCAGATGAGAGTGTAGGCAGCGCACACTATGTGCGCTGGTGTGAAAGAAATAATCGTTGATTATGAAGGCATGGAACAAAGCCATTCGGCCCAATTCCTCCGTACCAACCAAGTAGCTTAACTGCGTTCGATCCATTTGCCGGCGATTCACCCAGATTCCTCGAAATCTCTGATCCATGTAGTGTTCCAAATGCCTTTTGAACATTGTAATTGTATCTGCCTCTGCCACGACCGCTGCCTGCTCGCTCTACACCTTCACTACCCCTGGTGTGAAATCGCCTGGGAGTCTGTCTGGGCACTAGATTTTCACGAACATAGACAGCGGAATATACTGAACATAATATTTTTACTTGTGGCCACTTGCGGAGGGAAGGACATGTTTAAATACTCACACTGGCAATGAATACAGAATACGATGATCTCCGATAAAAACGCCACGAAAATTCAATGTGATAGTTAGTTAGGAACATATCAAGAAAACACAAGATTGAATAACCAGATACAGAGTCTCACCAGGAACGCCAGCAACTGCGAGAGCCGGGTAATAAATGCCCTGCATATCAAGAATGACGTCAAATATCAGGAGCTCAAGTTCCTGTGCTCTCTCCATCCTTTCAACTCCTGTCTGCTGCTTGGTCCTGGAGACCATGGGTATCTCCAACTGGGGCTTAAGTAAAAGTACTTATGTAACTCTGGAGAAATCTCTGCTGGGATCATCAGTGTGTCAGGACTATTCGATTAATAGCAGTGACTGGAGAGATACATTTGATTAATTCCTTTGAACAACCCGCTGTTGTAACAACCCAGGTTATATTTAGCCAGGGATTGCACAATGGAAACGATTGCTCACCATACCCCAGGGGAGATCTGAAGTTCGGCGCCATTGTGTGAATTTAAAAGCATATTTATTTGAGGATTCCGTTTTCTTTTCTGATGCAACAATCCCAGAAAATTCCTTTGCAAATCTCCAAGAGGACGTGAATCTCAGCTGGTGAAATTTAGTTAATGTCTTACAATAATAATATGCAGTAAACATCGTTGGACGCATCTTTCTCTGCGAGATAAAATGGATGCATTGCTTTACACTGCACGCCAATCCTGCTCCATCCATAAACAATGAACCCGTGAAGTGTTTGATAAGATACTACACAGGACTCTTCCCTTCAGTTTCCAGTGTCAGCAGGGCCGCAGACTCTGCTCCTTCCCCACAGAGGATTTGCGGTGGCTCAGATGAGCTTCAGTGCGTCCCTCAGCAGGAATCCCAATGCCCTGGGATGTGCCAGGACGGCAGCAGTCCCTTGCGGACTTATCCCGACACTGGAAGACCTCCAGTTCTTGATTACCCGACAATGGAAAAATGCCTGTGAACATTCTCTTTATCTATGCCCCTCATGATTTTATAAACCTCAGTAAGATGACCGTCGGCCTCCTATGCTCAGCCGATAGAGCCCCAGCCTATCCGGTCTCTCTGAGTCAGGCCCGCCAGTTCCGGCAATATCCTTGTGAATCACTTCGGCATCCTTTCCAGATTAATGACATCATGCTTTTCGCTAGTTGACCAGAAATTCACTCAGTACTCCACGTGTGGTCCCACTAACGTCTTGTACAAAAGTAAGATGACGTCCCAGCTCTTGTACTCGATGCCCTGTCTACCCGTGACATCTCTTTTTTGTAAATTTATTACGAGTACTCTCTCTGTTCTTCAAAAATATCCAGGGCTCTGCCATTCCCTGTATGAGCTATCCACTGGTTCAATGTAACAGAATGCTACACATCACACTTGGCCGAATGAACCTCCATCTGCCATTTATTTCCCATTCTGTCATAATTTGAAATCTCCCGCTTCACTCTCCATTATACAGATCCAGTCAGATCAGATCAGATTGGTCTACTTGCAGTGAAACTACTTGCTTCCGTGAAGGTCACAGAGTAAATTGTATACATTGTAATAATTAATGCAACAATGATTTCAGTGACGATCACAAAACAAAAAAGTGGGGCAAAGCTGGTAGTGCAGTCTGTAGCAGTGCAAAACGAATTGCTGAAGGGTTAGAAACAGAAGAGGGAGAGTTCAGAGTCCGAGATCGTGGCAGCACCACAGGGAAGGGGATGTGAAAGAGGTGATTGGTTCAGGATTCTGTCAGCAGTGGGGAAGCAGCTCTACTTGTGTCTCGAATTCGGCGCTTTCAAGCTCCTGTATCTTCTCCTGGAAGGTGGAAGATAGAAGTCGGAAGGCAGAGTGGCAGTCATACTTGAATTCAACTTTGCTGAAGCTGCTCACGGTGAAGACGGACTGGATGGAAGAAAGGGACAGGTCTGTGACCGACTTGACAGTGTTTACCGCTCCATGCAGGTTCCCTTGGACCAGAGCACAGCAATTCCGTTCCCTGGCTGAGGTGGAACCCGTTAGGAGACTCCCTACAGCAGATTGATCGAAGTGCCAGAGAATCTTCGGGGACAAGTACGATCTTCTCATCAACCTCCTTCTGACTCAGACCAGCAAGGCAATTGTGTGGGCAATTGGCTCAATCGTGTGCTTCGTTTTTTTTCTGAATTCCAACATCTGACCATTTTATTCTTCCTCAATGGAATTCGGAGAGTCACAGAAAGATACAACATAGATAGAGGCCATTTGACCCACTAAGACCCTGCAGACCATCGAGATCCATTTGCACTCATACTGCCTCTGTGAAATTCATTTCTCCACACTCTCTCTGGACTGGCCACACTGGTGGTAATTTATGGTAATACTAGAGAAACCAAGGACTGCAGATGCTGGAATATCCGTGGACGAAAGCTGGCGCTCAACGTTTGGGGTCAGGGCCCTTCTTCAGTAAAGAAGATAAGAAAAGGGGAAGCCCAATACATAGCAGGGAAAAGCAGAGCTCTTCGGTGAAAGAATGTGGGGAGGCGGGATGGGCCCAATCTGCTAATAGGCAGACGCAGGTAGGAGATAGTGATAAACAGTTGCAGAGGAGGAAGTGCAGATGCACTTGGGGAGGGACAATGGTAAGGATGGGAAAGGGGTGCGAGAGAAAAGAAAGAAAGACAGGGATAGGGAAGTATAGAAGGGTCATGGCTGGGAGAGTTTTGTGTGTGCTGTGGGTTTTGGTTCAAGTGGGAGAATTCAATGTTCGTGCCGTTCGGCTGCAACGTCCCAAGACGGGAACTGTTGTGCTGTTCCTGTAGTTTGCACTTTGAATTCTCCTGGCAGTGGTGGAGGCCGAGGACTGACATCTACATGTCAGGGAGAGTTGAAGTTACAGGCAATGGAAAGATGCAGATCGCGGTTACGGATGGCTGGCAGGCGTTGTGCAAAACTGGCCCCTGGTCTTGCTGGTGTTGTGTTGGCCACACTTGGAGCACGAAGTGCAATAGATGATATTAAGGGAGGAGGAGTGTTATTAGGAGTAGTGTTACTGGAAATCGCGTAGATACGGGTGCGCTCTCTGTTGACCATGGTCGGGGGAAGTCCTGTTGAGTAAAAATCTTGGATATTTCTGATGTCCTGGAATGGAAAGCGTCATCGTGGGAGCAGATGCGTCGGAAGCAGAGAAATAGAGAAAAAGGGATCGTGTTCTTGCAAGAGACAGGGTGGGACGACCTGTACTCGAGGGAGCTGTGGGCGCCAGTGGGTTTGGAGAAGATGTCGGTGGATAAGGAATATCCTGAGATGGAGATGGAAGGTGAGAGAGGTGATAGAGATAGTCGGATTGGATCAGCGAGCTGGGTGAAAAAATGTGGTGAAATTTATGAAACTGTTGATTTCTTCACGGGCAGAAGAGGAGAAATGCAATCGTCGATTTAGCGAAGAAAGAGTTGAGGAATCGGGCCGGAGTAGGGTTGGAACAGATACTGTTCAACGTAGCCAACGAAGAGGCAGACATAGCGAGGGCCCATGCGAGTGCCTATGGATACACCCTTGGTCTGTAGAAAGTGAGAATAGTGGAAAGTGGTGTTGATTTGAGTGAGGACAAGTAGAGCCAGAAGGAGGAGTGTTAGTGGAAAGGGACTGGATCATTCTCTTGTCAAGAACGAAACGAGGCGGTGAGGAATTCATGATGTGGAATGGAGGTATATCAGGACTCGACATACACGATGAAGATGAGGTTATGCATGTGGAAGATCTTACAGCTATGCAAGAGTTGGAGAGCGTGGGATGTGTCATGGGTGGAGGTGGGAAGCTACTGGAGAGTGGGGGACATGATGGTCTCCAGGTATAAGGATACGAGCTCCATGTGGCAAGAGCATGCAGAGACAATAGATCTTCCAGGGTAGTCCGTCTTGTGGATTTTGGGGAGAAGATAGAAGCGGGCAGTCCAAGATTGTGGGACTATCATGCTTGCCGTTAGTGGGGTGGATGGATCTTCCAAGGTGATGAGATCAGTAATAGCGCGGAAGATAATGTTCTGTTGGTCTTTGTTGGGGTCATGGTTCAGGGTAGTTAGGAGGGAGTATCCGAGAGTTGGCGTTTGCCATCTACAACCCAGCCGTCAGTCGGCCGGAGTGCCAAGGCACCACATTTGTCAGCTATTTTGATGACAATCTCAGGATTGGTGCGGAGGGAGTGGGAAGCTGAGCGTTGCGAAGGGGTGGTTGGAGTGGGTAAGGGCAGCAGGAAAGTGAAGATATGAAGGCTGATGTCACACCGACAGTTGGTTATGAATCTGTCCAGGCAAGATCGCAGGTCGGTTGGGGAGTTCAGTTGGTAGAAGAGGGTTGGAGGCTGGCGAACGGATCACAAGAAGGTTGAGAGGACTTCTTACGGAAGAAGAAAGTACAGAGGCGGAAAAGAGCTTTGCATGGTGCTGGGCTGGGAATTCGTTGAGCTGCGGTTGTAGAGGTACGAATGTGTGGCATTGGCTGAGAACAGACCGCTCTGCCTCAGAGGATGATGGGAGGACAGGGGAAATGGTAAAAACCTGGTACAGTAATCATTTAATTTTCCAACACGCCCGTCTTTGGGATGAAAGAGGAGGTCCCTGGGGAAACATACGCGGTTACGGGACGAATATGTGAACTCCACACACGCAGGCAGCGCCCGAGGTTTGATTGATCTCTTGTGTCTTCTCCGCAGAAGAGACACTGTCGGTTCCCCATGGCTGAGATCTCACATCGTTATGAAGCTCACCACGTGGTCTGCCTTCATCTCGATGGCGGCCGACTGTTGGTTACAACCACGAATTGTTCGCTTCCGCACTTTGCCACTGTGGCATCGGGCGGGTTCCTTCACTTTGCAGTTCTTTCAGAAAATTAACAAGGACGGAACTTCAAAAAGAAAATTCTTTGTTGAAGGAAGTCAGCACCCGGCTCACAGCAGCGGCTGGAACAACAGTCGTCAAAAATAATCCATTATATTCTGGGTACGCCCATACTGGTTCAGCACCGACCCCGCCATGAAACAGACTGCAGAGGATGAAAACTAAGGGTCAGAGCCGTTATCCAGTGTCTTTCAACGTGCAGAAGAAACCGAATGATAAAAGAAGATCACAGGCGTGCTGGTCTGTCTCAGTACTGAATGGCTGAAATTCGACCCAAAACACAAGGCGGCGGACGGTCCCTGCAATGGCGCGGATGTTTTAACTGGCGACGCGATCTGCGGTTTGGGGTTGGTGTTATCGGGTTGGTGTTGTTCTCTCCGCTGCCTTTCTACAGCATATTGCTTGTGCTCCTGATCCCAGCATCTGCAGTCCCCTGAATCTCGGCGTTCCTCTAAACTGCCCCGTCTGTATGTGGTGATCCCGGCAACGGGAAAAATTGAATCCGCGCGACCTCCTACTCCAGTCCCCCTGAGCTGGAAGCGTGCGAGACGGCGCCAGTCCCAACATTTACCCGGCTGTAAACTCGGTGAAGCAGGATCTATCCGGGGATGTGAAGGACGTGCGGCCCCTCTCGCACATATTTTATGGCACCGACAACCTCAGTCAATATTTCTTTTCCAGATAGTGAGAAAAAAGATGAACCGCAAATTGCAGACGCGGCGCCGTCAGCTGAGGGACTGGATAGCGCACACAATGACCTGTTCGATAAATAAAATAGTCACAGAGTTATACCGCACGGAAGCAGGCCCTTCGGCCCCACTCCTCCGTGCTGAACACGCGAGATCCAAATGCCCGCCTTTGGCCCAAAGCCAGCTGCACATTTCCAATCCATGTATCTGTCCCAATACCCTTCAAGCATTGCAATTATATACACCTCTGGAAGGTCGGTCCACAAATTCCCCGCGCTCTGAGTGAAATATCTTATGAATCGGTCAGAACAGCACCTTTTTAATAACAGGGAGAGCAGAATATACTGCTCATAATGTTCATTAAAAGTGGACACTTGCCAATAGAAAGGCGTGTATGAATAACCATTGTTGTGTGAAATGGTTCTTTTCGGCATGAAGGATGAAGTGCTCTGGACATGAGCTTTGGAGATCAATGCTGCTTTAAATATAAAGGCAAAGGCGGGGACAGAATGGACCAGATACACACTCACAAACACGCAGTAGACTGCCAACGTGAGGGGTAATCGGAACTCGGATAAAAGACACACACACAGACACATAGACACACAGACACAGACACACACAGACACAGACACACACACAGACACACACACACACACACACACACACACACACTGATACACACAAGCACACAATAACAATATACAACTTCAGGATATGATACTTCAATAGCCGCATTAGCATTGGCTCTCACACTGCCTGGAATCTGAGTGAAACGCTCCCAAACCACGTGGTAATGCACTCTTAGCAGTGAACTCTGCAGCGTTGTCTCACTAATCCTGGGATCATCAAAGATGGAGGGCGAAGCGATTGCAACCCTTTTCATATGCTGGGACTCTGGGTGGAGCCTCACCGACCGATTTAAACGGGCAATTGGTTTGGGCGTCAAGGGCAAAAGTGCCTGCCACAGCCAATGATCAGGCAAGTGCAGAGACAAAAGCTGATCTCAACATCTGAGGGCTGGATGGAGCCGCACATTGACTGACAGTGGTGTCACTTCCGACCCGAGGAACTATACTGTCCTCCGACCAGTGGGGGTCAGTTTCGTTAATGTCATATGTGAACCATGTGCATTCTCACTACAACCATCCTGTTTATGAAAGCTGGACACAATTACCCATGATAAAAAAACGCTCCGCAAATACAATGTGATAGTTAGGAATGTGGTTAACAAACTACCAGATTTAAGGGGTAAGACATCTGTATTACTTACATCTGCATCGAATCGCAGTGAAATGTATCTTTTTGCGTTGAGTGTTCTGGAGGCAGCCCGCAAGTGTCGCCACGCTTCCAGCGCCAACATGGCACGCCCACAACGTCCGAACCCGCACGTCTTTGGAATGTGGAGGAAACCGGAGCACCCAGAAGAAAACCATGCAGACACGGGGAGAAAGTAGTAACTCCTGAACAGGCAGTTGCTGGAATTCAACCACGGTCGCTGGCGCTGTACGAGTGTTACGCTTACCACTGCACCACCCAGCCTAACCGAAACGAGACATAAACTAGACATAGATCACAGCAGTAACTCCTAGAGCATCGACAGCGGATAATAAATCCCTTTTATATCCAAATGTTGTCAATTATCAGGCCTTCTGCTGAACATCCTCCATCAATCCTTTCAGCTCCTGCTTGGCGCTTAGCCCCGGACACCGCCGGCACCTGCTGCTGTGCCTGCTGAAGGTACTTCTGCAAGTCTGGAGAAATCTCCCCTGGCAAACTTAGATTGTCCGAATTTCAATTCCGAAACTTTTCGAAAATGTCTGAACAGACATTTTCGGTTAATTCCTCTGAACAACCCGGTGCTGTAATATTTCGGTTATATATAGTCAGGGATTGCACAATGGAAAGGAATGCTTCCGAAACCCCAGCACAGATCTCGAGTTCGGCACCACCCAAATCGGAGTGAAATTTAAAACATACTTATTTTAGGATTCCATATTTTGTGTGATTCCTCGTTCTTCAAGAATGCCAAAGAATGCCTCGGCAATTGTGCAAGACGACGTGAACCGCAGCTGCTAAACTTTAATGTCTGTATTTATAACATTCATAATATTTACAGTTAAAACGGCTAGACACGTCCTTCTCTCCGTTACATCAATTGGATGCATTCTCTTACACTGCATCAGCACCACTCCCGTTATCTCCTGTAACAATGCTTCCGAGAGCTGTTACACATTACCCAACCCCTCAGTGTCCAGTGTCACCAGGACCCTTTGCTGTCCTCCTTACTGACGGAGCCTTGGGGTGGCTGCACCGATCTTCCCTGCCTCACTCAGCTTGTACCACTGCACACTGTAATGTGCCAGTCGGCAGCAATCCTTCCCGAACATCTCCTGACACTGGAAGACCAACCAGTTTTTAGCGCCTCTCATTCCAAGCCCAGCGAGGTCTTGGTGATTGTTGATCATTTTTGGCCGTGTCATATTCTGGTAAATGTATAGTACAGTCCGCTAGGGGAGCAAACCCACAGGATCCACCGTGTCCTCCTCCCACCGACCCTGCAGGACGTTCCCTGCTGACCACTGCCCGATGAGGGTGGCCGGTAGAGTCATTTCCATTGAGAACAGGTAGTGCAGCAAATTGCATCCGAGTGAGACTTTCATGGCAACGAGGTCAGGGCCGGCCTTCACAACACCGGGGACAGGGTGAACCTCGCCACGCATTAACACTTGATGTTGGCATTCTCTGGCTTGACGTCACCTGATGCTGCCACAAAGGCGATCATCAGGATGAAGGTCAATTTCGAGGTGACTTCTCCATGGTGACCATCAGATGTTCTCCACCTTGAATCCCCAGGTAAACCACAAGATGAATCAGGTGATTAACACAGAAGAGGAGGGGTGAATGGCTCACACCTGCACCAGATGCAGCGGCACCCAGAGCACGTCTCAGCTGATGACCAGGTTCTTCCCCAACATCGAGACGGTAGGTTGCTCCCACGTTCCTGTATGTGTTTTACCCTGGTTACCCACTCCAGATGATGCTTGCACCTCCAAACCATATCCCCAGCACCTTTCGGGTATTCGGGGCCGGGGGTTGCGGTGGTGTTGACGGTGAAAGGAGTAGAGGATCAGTCGGGCGATTTGCCAAAGTGCACGGACTCCTTCTTTATGCGGTTGACACAATCGCATGGTAGGCTGGTCCAGTGGTTGAGGCACATGGTGTCCAAGGCCAGCTTGTAAATTCCATCTCAGATTGGCTGGGTGAAAGTAACCAGATGGTGTCTGTGGAGGAATTCTTTCTGATAGGCAGTGCCGGACCATTGCTGAACTGCCGGGATTAGCGCCGGGACATTTGTTGTTTGTGATGTATGTTAACAATTTGGAAGTGAAGGCCGGAGGTATGATTGGTAGATCACAGAGGGTAGATCACAACTACTTTTGCATTTGGAGGTCAGCATTGGCATGGTGGGCCGAAAGGCCTGATTATGTGCTGCCTGACTGTATGACATCCCTTTCCAGGACACTGCAATCCTTTCTGGGACCTGGGACTGAATTGTGTTCACTCCTGCAGCAAAAGTCATTCCTGGCAAATTCACTCCGTGCCGTTCCACATTCTACGCAGGGGGTTACTGCATGGATTGTTCCTACCAACTCTCGGATAGTTCGCCATTATCTCCCACCTACACAGACTGTGGCAAGCTGAATCACCATCAGAAGGTGAGGGATTCCCTGGTGAAATTCACTCAACGAAGGTAACCTTTGCACAAAGCGGTCTCAGGGAGGTCCACGGACTCCCAACGTTCCTTGGCGAGTGTCTGTCCCATGCACAACAGGATACCGCAATGTTGAAGGTACACCCCGTGGACAACTGGTACAGGAGTGAGGGGTGGTGTATGTACGGCCAAACAGAGGACCCCATTGTCCGTGCCACTTCGAAGCCTGGGATCGATGACCATTTGCGTCTCCCGTCAGTTGGTCATTGGGAGTTCCACCCCGAATAACCCACTTGCCCGCGTTCCATGGCCAGAATTCACCACTGCTCATACGTTTCCAGGAGGCCAGGTGTAGTGTGGGTGAGGTGGAGGATGGGGGTCTGGAGTGCATCATTTACACTGAGAACATAGCGTTTAGATTATCCTGTGTGGTATTTAAAGACATGCAGAGGTATTAATAAAAAAAGAACTGGATTTGACATATTGAAACGGTCTACATGGCCCCGTCAAACAGCCACGGTGATTTAATTGCAGCCAGTCATCTTTTGTGTGTATTTTTCTACACAACCGTGCAAGGTGAACGTGTGTGTGTGTGTGTGTGTGTGTGTGTGTGTGTGTGTGTGTGTGTGTGTGTGTGTGTGTGTGTGTGTGTGTGTG
>JAUZTB010000083.1:1024856-1035078 GCA_034780895.1 Rhynchobatus australiae | reverse complement strand
GAGTCCGCACTTTCCCCGAGACAGGATCACAATGGTCACCAGGTTCACTGCGAGGGCGAAGAAAGCAGTGAAACATTAGACCTCAGTCATGGAGAAGAATTCTCACTGTGGTGGATCACTTTTTGCTGCCAGAACAGACCACACCGCAGACGTGCCCAACAACAACTGACAGCAACTGACAACATTCCAACAACTGGATGCGAATCCTTCCACCCGCTCCCCTTCTCCTCTTTATAATGACGATCAACCCTCTACACCCGCAGACCTGATGCAGGTTTCTAACCGGAAATGTCGACAATTCCTTTCCTTCGACAGATGCTGGTCGGCCCGCTGAGTTCTTCCAGAAATCGCGTTACTGCTCCAGATTCCAGCAACTGCAGTCCCTTGTCTGACCAATTTACTCTGCCTCAACGACATTTCGATAGACAGACATCGACACGTGCAGCAGAGAAATAGGTTCTTCGCCTATAAATTCGGTGCCGTACGTCAAGCACCTCCTGACATTAATTATTCAATCCATTTCATATCCCCACATTCCCATCAGCTCTCTCTATATGCAACATACTCAGGTAACTTACAGTGATCATTGAATTTTCCAAACCGTACATCTTTGGGATGAAACTGGGAAACCCGGGGGAAACCCACGCAGTTCCATGGAGAACGGGCAAACTCTACGTGCACGACGACAGCGCCCGAAGTTGGGATTCAACTCTGCAGCTGCAGCAAAGAGGCAGCGCAACAAATACATTTGAGTTATGTCTGATTCGCGAACAGGGCCACAGCGAACCGAACTTGCACTGATTCTGAGCACATTCAAGTGTCGTTATACTCTCATTCGTCACAGTCCCTCCATTGGAGAGGGTCGATGGCAAAACTTAAAATAATGTCGTCAAGTTGATAATAGACTCGCCAACAGACTCTTCGGCTTCGTCAATGCACACGATAAATTTGTGCCTCACCGAGTTCCCCAAACTGCTGAGCACACAATCCCATCAGGATTATCAGAGCGTGCATGCAAGAAATCTGGCTCTGCTTGATGGCGCCATCAGTAGTGTTCTATGCTCTGTGACTGCAGGACACACCTACATTCAGATATCTCCGACTCTTCTACCGGCTTCAGTGTTGCTTCGTTCTCTCTCACAATGAATGCCTTGCTCTGTGTTTTCTCCCGGGACCGTGACACTAATTTGTTCTCAGGAAAGCCCCCATGCCTGGGATATCTCAACCTTCCGAAGCTCACCACATATGTTATGCCGTCATCTCGAGGGCCGCCTTCTGTTGTTTACCGCAACGCAATTCTTCTTTGCTGCGTTACCTCCTCAGACAACAACATCCCATCCTCGTTACTTTTGTAACATCGGGCAGATTCCTTCACTCTGCAGCCCCTGAGGAAAAATGACAAGGGCGGGACTTCGAATAAAAACCTATTTGCTGAAAACAGTCAGCACCCAGTTCACAGCAGCGGCTGGCACAACAGCGGAACAAAAGTCAATCCACAGTTTTAAAAATCCGCCCACGCTGGGATCATCACCGACCCCGGCATGAAGTGGGCTGCAGAGGATTACAACTGAGAATCAGAGCCGATATCCAATTAATTTCAACGTGCAGAATTACCCGAATGATTTAAGGTGAAATCAGATGACAGGTGTACTGCTCTGTCTAAGTCGTGAACGGGAGAAATTCCCCCAAAACACAAAGCAGAGCGGCGGACGGTCCCTGAAATATTGCGGATGCTGTAACTGGCGACGCAGTCACCCACCACCCCGCTTGTGTTGAGAGTTATCGGGGCGGTGTTATGCTCGAACAGCTGCCTTCCGGCAGTAGATTATTTTTTTACTGCAGATCCCAGCATCTGCAGTCCCTGAGTGTCGGCGTCTGTTCAACCTTCCCCGTCTGTGATTGGTGATCCCGGGAACCGGAGGAATTGAATCCTCGATACTTCATCATCTACTCCCCTGGAACTGCAAATTCAGTCCCTTGAAATGATTTATCGCGATGTAATTCCAATCATCCATTTTATAGACATGATGCATCATTCAAGTGCTGTCTTTTTTTAGCATTCACCTTCTTCGGAATCTCCACCTCTGCGCTTGAACCCGGGTAGAGACTGGGCCATTCCGCGACGATCCCGCCGGTAACCTCAGTGAAGTAGGTCCTGGCCGGGTCTGCAAAAGACGTGCGACTCTTCTCGCCAACATTTTGTTGCATCGCTAACCTCAGTCAATATGTAATCACCACATCTTAACAGGGAACACTGAGCTGCAAATTGGAGGTGCTACCGTCAGCTGAGATAGCAGGCAGCGCACACTGTGTGCGCTTGAATGAAAGAAATAGTCGTCAATTAATACGGCACTGAACAAAGCCATTCGACCCACTTCGTCCGTACCGACTCCAATAGCTTAACAGCGTTCGATCCATCTCCAGGCGTTTGACCCAGAGCCCTCGAAACCTCCGATCCAAGCACCGTTCCAAGTGTCTTTTGAACATTGTAATAGTATCTGCCTCTGCCATGACCGCTGGCAGCTCGCTCTACACATTCACCACCCCTGGTGTGAAATCGCCCGGGAGACCGTCAGGGCACTAAATTTTCACGAACACAGACAGCGGAATATACTGAACATAATAGTTATTACTTGTGGCCACTTGCGGAGGGAAAGCCATGTATAAATACCCATACTGGTAATGAATGCAGAACACGATGATCTACGATAAAAACGCCACGAAAATTCAATGTGATAGTTAGTTAGGAACATATCAAGAAAACACCAGATTGAATAACCAGATGCAGAGCCTTACCAGGAATGCCAACAACTGCGAGAGCCGGGTAATAAATGTTCTGCATATCCAGAATGACGTGAAATATCAGAATCTCAAGTTCCTGTACTCTCTTCATCCTCTCAACTCCTGTCTGCAGCTTCCACCTCGACACCGCGGGAATCTGTGACCCGGACTGAATTGAAGGTACTTATGTAACTCTGGAGAAATCTCTGCTGACATCATTGGTGCATCAGGACTCGTCGATTAATAGCAGTGACTGGAGAGATATCTTCGATTAATTCATTTGCACAGCCCGTTGTTGTAACAGCCCAGGTTATACTTAGCCAGCAATTGCACAATGGAAACGATTGCTCACCAAACCCCATGCAGATCTGAAGTTCGGCGCCATTGTGTGAATTTAAAAATATATTTATTTGAGGATTCCGTTTTTTGTCTGATGCCTTGTGCTTCGTAATACCAGAAAAATTCCTCTATAATTCTCCAAGACGTGAATCTCAGCTGGTGAAATTTAGTTGATGTCTTTACGTTAGTCAAAACTTATACAGTAAATATCGTTGGGCACATCTTTCTCTGCGTTCATTGTGACATCGAATGGATGCATCCCCCTACATTGCCTGAACGCCAATCCTGCTCAATCCTTAAACAATGTACCTCTGAAGTGTTTGATAAGCTGCTACACAGGACTCTTCCCTTCAGTGTCCAGTGTCAGCTGGGCAGCAGACTGTGCTCCTTCCCCACACAGCATTTGCGGTGGCTCAGCTGAGCTTCAGTGCGTCCCTCACCTGGAATCCCTGTATCCTGGGATGTTCCAAGACTTCAGCAGTCCCTTGCGGACACTGGAAGACTTCCAGTTCTTGATTAACCGACAATGACCATTCACTTTATCTGTGCCCCACATGATTTTATAAACCTCGGTCAGATGACCCGTCGGCCTCCTATGCTTCACGGAAACAGCCCCAGCCTATCCGGTCTCTCCTTCTGAGTCAGACGCTCCAGTCCCTAAAATATCCTTGTGAATCTCTTCGGCATCCTTTCCAGTTTAATTCTATTCGCTAGCTGACCAGAAATTCACTGAGTACTCCACGTGTGGTATCACTAACTTCTTGTACAAAAGTAACATTACGTCCCACCTCTTGTACTCGATCACCTTTCCACCCGTGACGTCACTTTTTGTATATTCATTCCGAGTACTCTCTCTGTTCTACAACAATATCCAGGGCTCTGCTATTCCCTGTATGAGCTCTCCCCTAGTTGAATACACCAGAATGCTACACATCACACTGGTCGGAGTGAACCAATATCTGCCATGCAGGCTGAGGTGGAACCCGTTAGGATACTTCCTACAGCATATTGGAGGACGTGCCAGAGAATCTTGGTGGACCAGCCCGAATTTCTCATCTACCTCCCTCCGACTCCGACCTGCAAAGCAACTGTGTGGGCAATTGGCTCAATAGAGTGCTTCGATATTTCCTGAATTCCAGCATCTGTCGTCCCTTGTCTCGCCATTTTATTCTTCCTCAATGGAATTCGGATAGGAAGTCACAGAAAGATAAAACATAGATACAGGCCTTTTGGCCCTCTGAAATCCTGCTGACCATCGAGACCCATTTACACTCAGACTGCCTTTGTGCAGTTCATTTCTCCACACTCTCTCTGGACTGGACATACTAGTGGTAATTTACGGTCATACTAGAGAAACCAGGGACTGCAGATGCTGGAATATCCGTGGAGGAAAGCTGGCGGTCAACGTCTCGGGTCAGGGCCCTTCTTCAGGACAGAAGATAGGAAAAGGGGTTCCAACCATATAAATCCTATATGTGATAGATGTAAATCGAATGTGACCTCTTTGACACACGTGTTTTGGTCTTGTCGTCCTGTCATCTTACGTAAAAATACTGGAAAGATATTTTTAACATTATTTCAAATGTATTCAATATCGATTTACAACTGCACCCTATTACTGCAATTTTCGGATTACCAAGGATTGAATCCGGCCATTTATCTGCTTCCGCTAACCGTATGACTGCCTTTGTTACATTCATGGCCAAGCGATCTATTTTGCTTAAATGGAAAGATCAAATACCCACTACAACCTTTCAATGGTTTTCTCAAACTATGTCATGTTTAAATTTGGAAGAAATTAGGAGTGGTACTGTTGATCCTTCGCTTAAAATTGAAGTCATTTGGAGTACATTTATCCAACATTTTCACAAGATGTAGATCCCCCTTCATTAACATTTTAATTCGGAGGGACGGAGTTGACGACATAATATTGCTTTGTTTCTATTGAGAAATTTTGGCCCAGCTTTTTTTTTATTTTTGTTTGCTTAGTTTACATTGTTTATAATTTTTTTGATATATTGATTTGGGGTTTCTTTTTTCTTTTTTAAATGTATACAATAAAACTTTTACCTTTCCCATCTTTTGTGCTCTCTGCATTAACTAAGAGATCGCTGGACTTTGTTTTTCTCTATATTTTATTGTATGGTTATCTAAGATTTGAGTGAGAACCAGATCTCTTTGTAAGATATGTACATACTTTCATGACATATACCATTGTTATTGACCTGAAAAATAATGAAAAGGATTGATAAAGGAAAGATAGGAAAAGGGGAAGCCCAATGCATATCAGGGAAAAGCAGAGTTCTTCATTGAAAGAATGCGGGGAGGCGGAATTGGCATAATCTGGTAATAGGCAGATGCAGGAAAGAGATCGTGATAGGCAGGTGCAGAGTAGGAAGGGACAGCAGATCCACTTGGGGTGGGGCAATGTTAAGGATGGGAAAGTAGTGCTCGAGAAAATAAAACGAGATAGGGTGAGGGAAGTAACGAAGTGCCATGTTTGGGAGTGTTTTGTGTGTGTTGCGGGTGTTACTTCAAGTGGGAGAATTCAATGTTCGTGCCGGTCGGCTGCAAAGTCCAAAGACGGGAACTGCTGTGCTGTTCCTCCAGTTTGCGCTTGGAATAATGCTGGCCGTGGAGGAGGCTGAGCACTGAAATATGGACTTCAGGGGGAGTTGAAGTGACTGGCAATGGAAAGATGCAGATCGCGGTTACGGATGTCGGGCAGGAGAACTGCAAAACTGGCCCCTGGTCTCGCCAGTGTTGTGGAGGCCACACTTGGAGCACGAAGTGCAGTAGATGACATGACGGGAGGTGAAATCTTTGTCTCACCAGACAGGACTGTTTGGCTTCCTGGATGGAGGCGATGGAGATGGTGTAGGGGCAGGTGTTGCACCTATGGGGGGCAGTGGAATGTCCCAGACGTGGGAGCAGAATAGGTGGGAGAAAGAGTAGTAAACTAGGAAGTCAGGGAGAGATCAGACACTGTGAAAGGCAGAAGCCGGTGGGGTCCCATTGGAGATGGCGGAAGTGGTGGAGAATGAGGTGTTGGGTGTGTCGGCTGGTAGGATGAAATGTGAGGGCAAGGAGACCCTATCCCTGTTGGGTCGGATGTGGGGTGGGGTTCGAGCAGTGTTACTGGGAATGGCGTTGATACGGGTGTGCGCTCTCTCCATCACAGTCGGGCGAAGTCTGGTTGAGTAAAAATCTTGGATATCTCGGATGTCCTGGAATCGAAAGCGTCATCGTGGGAGCAGATGCGGCGGAGTCAGAGATATTGAGAAAAAGGGATCGTGTCTTTGCAAGAGACAGGGTGGCTGGAGCAGTAATCGAGGCAGCCTTGGGCGTCAGTGGGTCTGGAGAAGATGTCGGTGTATAAGGAATATCCTGAGATGGAGATGGAAGGCGAGACAGGTGTCGGCGATAGTCGGAGTGAATCAGCGAGCTGGGTGAAAAAATGTGGTGAAATTTCTGAAACCGATGAGTTCTTCACGGGTAGAAGAGGAGAAATGCAATCGTTGGTCTAGGGGAGAAAGATTTGAGGAATCGGGCGGGAGTAGGGTTGGAACAGAGACTGTTTATCGTAGCCAACGAAGAAGCAGACATAACTGGGGCACATGCGAGTGCCCATAGCTGCACACTTGGTCTCTAGAAAGTGAGAGGAACGGAAAGTGAAATTGATTTGAGTGAGGACAAGTGGAGCCAGAAGGAGGAGTGTCAGTGGAAGGGGACTGGTTATGTCTCTGGTCAAGAAAGAAGCGGAGGGCGGTGAGGACGTCATGATGGGGAATGAAGTTATGTCATGACTGGACATCCATGGTGAAGATGAGTTTGTGCGTATGGAAGAACTTATGCTGTGGAAGAGTTGGAGAGAGTGGTATGTGTACTGGATGTAGGTGGGAAGCGATTGGAGCAGTAAGGCCATGATAGTCTCGAGAAATGAATATATGACCTCCATGAGGCAAGAGCATGCGGAGAAAATAGGTCTGCGAGGGCAATCAGTCTTGAGGATGTTTGGGAGGAGATAGAAGCGGACAGTCCCAGGTTGTGGGACAATCAAATCGGCAGCTATTCGGGTGGATGGATTTTCCAAGTTAATGAGTTCAGTGATCGTGTGAAATATAATGTCCAGTTGGTTCTTTGTGGGGTCACGGTTCAGGGGTAGTTAGGAGGAAGTGTCCGAGAGTTGGCATTTGCCCTCTGCAACCAAGCGGTAAGGAGGCCAGAGTGCCACGGCACCACCTTTGTCAGCTATTTTGATGACTATCTCCGGATTCGTGCGGAAGCAGTGGGAAGCTGAGCGTTCCGAAGAGGTGGTTGGAGTGGGTGAGGGCAGCAGGAAAGTGAAGATATAAAGGCTGATGTCGCACCGACAGTTGGCGAGGAATCGTTCCAGGCCAGGTGGGGGACTTCAGGTGTTTGACGTGGGCTGGAGGCTGGCGTAGGGATCATCAGGTCGAGAAGACTTCTTACGGAAATAGAAAGCACAGAGGCGGAAAAGAGCTTGGCATATTGCGGGGCTGGGAATTCGGTCAGCTGCGGGTGTCGAGTACGAATATAGGGCCTTTGCTGAGAACAGACCGCTCAGCCTCAAAGGGAGGGAATGGCAGGGTAGATGATGATAACCCGGTGCAGATGTCAATTAATTTTACAACACGCACCTGTTTGGGATGAAACAGGAGGTCCCCGGGGAAACACACGCGGTCACGTGGAGAATATGTAAACTCCACAAACGCAGATGGCGCCCGGGGTTTTGTTGAGCGCTTGAGTCTTCCCCGTGGACAAGTCACTCCTGTTTCCCCATTGCTGAGATCTCACAAGGTTCTGAAGCTCACCACATGTGGTCTGCCTTCATCTCGAGTGCGGCCTTCTGTTGGTTGGAGCCACGTAATTGTTCTTTGCAGTGCTCCCTCCTCACACAGAATCATCCCATCCTCGTTGCCACTGTGGCATGCGGCACGTTCCTTCACTTTGCAGATATTTAGAAAATTAACAAGGACGGAACTTCAAAATAAAATTCTTCTTTGAAGACAGCCAGCACCCGGCTCACAGCAGAGGCTGGTACAGCAGTCGTCAAAAATCAATCCCCTGTCTTCTGGGTCCTCCCACACTGGTATCAGCACTGATCGCGCCATGAAATAGACTGCAGAGGATTACAACTAATATTCAGAGACGAAATCCAATGTCTTTTAACGTGCAGAAGAAACCGAATGATATAAGGTGGACGCAGATCACTGGCGTGCGGTTCTGTCAAAGTAGCGAACGGCTGAAACTCCTCCGAAAAAAAAACAAGGAAAAGCGGCGGACGACCCTGGAATAGCCGCGGATGTTGTAACTGGCGATGCGATCTCCGGCTTGGGGTGTATGTTATCGGGGTGCTGTTGGTCTCGTTCCGCTGCCTTCCTGCAGCAGATTGTTTGCTGCTACAGATACCAGAATCTGCAGTCCTCCGAGTCTCGGCGTCCTCTGACCTGCCCCGTCTGTGTGTGGTGATCCCGGCAACGGGAAGATTTGAATCCTCTCGACCTCCTCCTCACTCCCCCTTAAATGGAAGTGGGCGGACGGCGCCATTCCCCATCTATCCCGGCTGTAAACTCGGTGAAGCAGGATCTGTCCGGGTATGTGAAGGACGTGCGGCCTTTCTCGCCCATATTTTATTACACCGACAACCTCAGTCAATATTTAATGTCCACATGGTGAGAAAAGTGCTGAGCTGCAAATTGCAGGTGCAAGCCGTCAACTGAGGGAGTAGAGAGCGCACATGACGAGCTGTTCGGTAAAAGAAAGTCACAGAGTTATACCGCACGGAAGTAGGCCCTTCGCCCATCTTCCTGCAAAATAAACTAGATCCATATGCCCGCCTTTGGCCCAAAGCCCTCTGCACATTCCCTATCCATGTATCTGTCCCAAGATCCTTTAAACATTGCAATTGTATCCGCCTCTCGAAGGTCGGTCCACAAATTCACCACCCTCTGAGTGAAATCGCTCATGAATTGGTCAGAACGCCACTTTTTCACTAACAGGGAGAGCGGAAAATTCTTCTCATAATTTTCATTAAATGATGACATATGCCTACGGAAAGGCGTGGATAAATAACTATTGTTCTGTGAAATGGTACTTTTCGGCATTAGGGATTAATGACTCTGGACACCAGCTGTGGAGATCAATACCAGTTTAATCATAAAGGCAAACGCGGCGACAGAATGGATGGGAGCAGATACACACTCACACACTCAGGAGACCGCGAACATGCGAGGGAATCGCAACTGGGATGAACTACGCACACACACACACACTGATACACACCAGCACACAATAAGAATATACAAGTTCAGGATATAATACATCAATACTTGACCCGCACTATCATTGGCTCCAACACTGCCAACAATCTGAGTAACACGCTGCAAAACCACGTGGTGATGCACTCTAAGCATCGATGTCTGCAGAGTTGTCTAACTAATCCTGGAGATATCAAAGAGGAAGGGCTGAGAAACTGCAACGCTTTCCATGGTGCGAGGAAGCTGGGTGGAGCCTCAATGAGCGAATGAAACGTGCCACTGGTTTGAGGGTCAAGGGCAAAATTGCCTACGACAGCCAATGGTCAGGCATTTCAGAAACAAAAGCAATTCTCAAAACCTGATGGGTAGGTGGAGTTGCAGCTTGATTGACAGAGGTGTCACTTCCGATCCGAGGATCAATGATGTCCTCCGACCAGTAGGGGTCAATGTCGTTACAGTCAGGTGACAGCCATGTGCTTTCTCACTACACACATCTGTTCATGCATGCTGGACATATTTACCCATGATGAAAACGGCCCACAAATACAATGTGATGAAGAAATTACCAGATTTAAGAGGAGTTGCTACCAGAAACTCACCGATACAAGTATAGGTGTTAAAAGTACTTTATTAATAACTACATGATAATAAGTAAAATGAAAGTAAAAACGTTAGCATCTTAGAAGTAAAAATGTTAAACCCCGAACATTTACTCCCTGAAACTAACTAAACTTGTCGTGTGGGTGTGGCAAATTCCCAAACTCCACGTCCAGGAATGGTTCTTAAAGTTCAGTTCAGCAAGCCAAAAGGTGAAACATGAG
>JAUZTB010000083.1:856602-868665 GCA_034780895.1 Rhynchobatus australiae | reverse complement strand
AGAGAAAATTAACCCCACAAATCCAATTGTTCACAGAGCTGAAATATTTCAGTGCTGGAAATATCCTCATAAACCGCATCCTCCGCAACTGCAGTCTGAGCTCCTGTGTGATAGGGTCGTAGCCACAGAGCCATGGAGCACAGATACAGACCCTTCTGTACACTGGGTCCACACATCAATCACCCACTTGCACCGATGCCCCATTATTCTCATAACTTTACCATCAGCTCCTTCCCACATTCCACCCCACATGTACACACGAGGAAAATTTCATGGATCAATTAGCCGACCATGTCCGCTCCTCTACCTTGGAATTGCACGCGGGTGCGCTGCTCTTGGTTACTGCTGAAAGACAACTGATTATCTGTCGCCAACTTTGACACGATGAGCCGTGTGACCTCCTTGATAAGCTGTGAAACCAAAAGAAAAACATAAAATGCTGGAAGTCCTGAGTGCCTGTGGTAAGAAATCGTCAATGACACCTCGGCGGAGCCGAAAAGGAAAAGAAAGTTCGTGTGATGCAGGGAGGAATTTTGACCTGAAACCTCAACTCCGTTTCACTTCCCACAGATGGGGCCTGATCTGTCAAATATTTCCACCATTTTCAGTTTTATACTTTATTTCCACACATGAGGTTCCTTTTTTCCATTTTTTATGTTATTCTATTTTCAGATATCAAACTGGACCGGAACTGGTGGGGCCAGAGTGTGTGAGAAGCAATGGGATCACCTCTCATTCACTGAACTCCAGGGAATGTCGGCGCACGCAGATTAACTTCTCCTCACTGGATTGACCCGGTGTAACTTTGCGACACTCCCTAGATCACAAGGGTATCCATCCTCAGATAGGGGCCCGGACCTGTACACAGGAAGGCGTGACTCTGGAACTCCCCTCCTGAAAGGCAGGGGGAAGCAGAGTCTGTGGAAATGTTCTGGCAGAGATGGAGAAATAAATCAGTGAAAGGTCACCGGTCGGAGGGAATGCGGAGCTCAGTAACCAGTCAGAGTCACCATGAACGTTTGAATGGCAAAGCGGTGCCGAGGAGCCGAGTGGGCTGACTCTCTTTACTGATTTATAAGTTGCTGTATTGCAGGTGCCGTCCGGCAGGACCCTGTGGAATTCCTCCTTTCAATACGATTTGCCTGCTCCTTGCTCGTCGATCCTGCATGTCAACTTCCAGTGGTTTGTACACAAATTCATCCGGGTTTCTCAGAACACCAACACTTTTCAACGGTTCACCATTAAATAAAACACTATTTCCACAGATCTCGTAATTTTCGCGACGTCTCCTCTAAGGTAATTGCCGACTTATTTCCTGCTTCTGAAGAAGACAGATGGAGGGAAAAGACATGAATCCGCATTGGAAGGGAGCGGGAGCAGGGGATTAAATTTGGATGAACAGCCATGATCGTATTGATGGTGGACCAGACTCGAAGGGCCGAATGACCGATTCCAATATTTCCTGTCTGAATGTCGATGATTTGACCTCAGCGGTAGAAAGCCAGCTAGGACTAAATTTGTTCACTGGCGTTGGGAATGCAGCTCAGTGGGAGAGCGCAGGTTTTGCACTCATAAGGTCCCGGGTTCAATCCCCGGCATCTCCACACTGGTGCCCAGGAATAGTAAACATTCAGCCCAAGTTCCCGGACAAGTCCGACGAGAACGTCGGATGGATTCCGACTGTGAAATGTAAAACCGTTGTTGTCCTGACGCCCCGAGAGCTCGGAAGGTGACGGCTGGAAGTTATAAACCGCTTTTAATACTTCTTTCGCCAGCTCTCAGCAATTCTGCTCTTTCATTGTTTGTTTTGTTCATGGTTGAGAACTGGAACCGGGAGCAAGGGCACGGGGTGAGAAGTGAGCACAGCGATAATAACCCAGGTGTGTGGAGTGGTAACCGGGAGCAGGGACACGGGTGAGCAGTGAGCACAGTGATAATAACCCAGGTGTGGGGAATGGGAACCGGGAGCAGGGACACGGGTGACCAGTGAACACAATGACAATAGCCCAGGTGTGGGGAATAGGAACCGGGAGCAGAGACACGGGTGAGTCATGAACACAGTGATCATAACCCAGGTGTGGGGAGTAGGAACAGGGAGCAGGGACACGGGTGAGTCATGAACACAGTGATCATAACCCAGGTGTGGGGAGTGGGAACCGGGAGCAGGGACAAGGGTGAGCAGTGGGCACAGTGATAATAACCCAGGTGTGGGGAATGGGAACGGCGGCAGGGACACGGGTGAGCAGTGAGCACGGTGATAATACGCCATCTGTGCAGATCTAAGTATAGGGAGCAGGGATACGGGGTAAGCAGTTGAGCACAGTGATAATAACCCAGGGGTGGAGACCTGGGACACGGGGTGAGCGCCGTGATAATAATCGGAATAAACGGTAAGTAAGAAATATGGAAACGAGGACTAGGCGAAAAGAAGACTGGAAGAGAACGAAGGGACGTAAGTCAAGCAGAAAGGGAAGTCAGCAAAGGAAAAAAGATGTTGCCAGGGTGAAAGCAAACAACAAAATAAAAACGGAAGGGGTGAGCGACATCCACAGGAGAGCAACGTAATATTCCGGGCTACCCAATAGCAGAATGGTCCCACGGGAGCGTGCTGGGCCCAAGAGCCAGGTCTACTATGGAAACGGCCCTCTGCTCTTTGATTTGTTGTCAATAACCATGAGTTGCACAGTGGAAGTGCGATCTGATGCTCTTTCCAAGAAGAAACAAACAATTAAGACGTGTCAGGGAATGGTTATAACGGTGAGGGATAGTAATGGGAATGGCGTGATTGGTGCTCTGAATGAAGTGAAAAGTGCGCTGGTGATACCTCCCGTCGTGATGTCCGTGATGGAGCGTGCCATTTCAGGGGGATATTGGGCTTGATTTTCAATGAGCGTTGGAAGCTGATGGGGAGCTGACTGAGAGATATCAAATTATGAGGGCCCTGGACTGGTAAAACAGGAGGAAACTGTTCCTACTTCCCGAGGGAGCTACGGCGGGGAGGTACTGAGGAAGAATCACCATGGTGCTGGGTGGTGAACCCGGGTATTATTATGTTAGCTGAGAAGAATCTCGGGGAGCAGTTGAATCGCCGAAGCATTGAAGGCTACAGACTGAGTGTCAGAAAGTGGCACTGAAATACATGGGCCCTGAATAATCGGCATGGACATGGTGGGCAAGTTGGCCTCCGTCTGTGCTCCATGACTCCATGGAAGCGTCAACAAATTGAGGGGTTGAGGTTAAAAAAAACAAAAGCACAGAAACTAAACAAGAACAACGACGGAAACACCCGGACTGTTATGTGATCAGAGGGCTCTGGGGCATTATTTGAAATTCAGCTTCTGATTGTGCTTGGAGACTGGCTGGGAGTGGCACTAAAGTTTGCGGTCAACTGAGCATCATTGGAAAGGAGGGTTTTCATTTCCTCACATTCGATGGAAGTTATTCGACACTCTATTTCAGGATCATCAGTTTTTGCATGTTCTCAAAATCTGGACAGGACTGCGTCTTAGTTTTAGTGTCAAGGAAGTAAGGGTATCACGAGTTAAGTCGGAAAAACAGGGATAATTTTTTGAAAGGGAAGAGTTCGGATTAAAACAGCGCGACAGAACTGTTGTAGACAAACAGGCTACAGCGTTGGGCGGTGTCAAATGCTCACAATTTTATCCAATCATTTACTCAAAGTCCAGTCTCACCTCTCCGTGGTCAGCAGCCCCTTCACCCGCTCAAAATCGATTATGTCTGCAACATTTGAAAGGAGGGAAATATAAAGGAGAGATTGACAGCGCGCGTTGGAGAGGGAGAAACACGTGGGGTTGGTGGACGGAGAAGCAGATAGGGAACGGTGAGGGAAAATCTGGGAGATGGGGCGAGAGAGACAGAGGGATACAGAGATAGTGAAAGAGATGAAGAAAGAGAGACAAAGAGAGAACGACAGAGAGAATGAAAGAAAGAGGGAATGAAATACAGAGAGAGAAGACGTGCGTTTGGGGAGCACCCGCACTGATGCCAGCGGTGTGAATTCGCGAGACTGCTTAACACAGAGTTGAAAGGCATAACAATAACAATACGAGGCTGCAAGGCGTAGCACTCGGGCTTCGTGCAGAGTTGTTGTACTGCAATGATATGGACGGCACTCCGGTTCCACCCGGCCGAAGGCCAGTAATACAGAGGAACAGTGCGAAGAGTTACAGCTCTCAACCTTCCATGTGTTGCACTTGGCTGTCGGCATTTTCGAGACCCTGCAGCCCATACACAGTGGTATGTGCTCGGAGAAATAGTCTGCACGCAATAGGACAGTGTTGGGACTTTTTGTGAAGGAAGTCAGCGATTAATGGAGACCCCAATAAACGAATTTCACAGAACAGAATTGTTGGACTTGAATGAAATACATGTCACATGAAAAACAAGCAAGAGTGTGCAGGTATTTGAGAACATAATGACAAGACCGTGGAAGAGAAAGGCGGACCCAAGACATGAATTGGATGCGCCAAGGATCTTCGGCCAGTGCGGCCATATTGGGATGTGGAAGGAGGAAGGGTGAGATTTTGACAATGCAGAGCAGAACCCTGGATCACGGCTCAGTAATGTCCGAGCGTGTCACTCATCTTCCGTACAGAGACATCATTCTGTTTGTGGTGACACGTCCGCCCAATAACGGGCCCGAAGCCCGAAATTAATGCCTGCTTCTGGCCAATCTTTAAGCACAGTCTGAGGTTGGATTGTAAAAACAAAACAACACAATTCCGGCCAATCACACTGCTTCTGTCACTGGTCCAGTTTTGTTTCTGGTCATTGGTAACACCCGGCGTTCTGATGGTTGCGACTCAGCGATGGTGAAACAATTAAATGCCGTCGTTAGATGGTGGAACGCTTCCTTGCTGCAGATCGTCATCACCTGGAAATTCTGTTGCGAGTATATTTCCTTGCGGGTGACCTGGTGCATTCTTAGATTTGATGCTTCTTAGAATATTGACCATAGAACAATGCAACACAGAACTTGCCCTTCGGCCCACGATGGCTGTGGCGACCATGATGACAAATTGAACTAATTCCATTTGCCTGCACATGGAGCATATCCACACATTCACCCCCTGTTCATCTGCTTGTCCCGTTGCCTCTCAAACGTTATTATCGTATCTGCTTCCACCACCTCTGCTTTTGCGTTCCAGGCACCTTCCACTCTCTGTGGAGAAAAACCTGCCTTGCAAATCTCCTTCAAACTTTCCCTCTTTCTCCTTAAATTAAAGCAAAGTGTTAGTTGACCTTTCGACTCTGGGAAAAACGACTCCGACTATAACTGTATATACTTCAAGCAGACCATAACATCAGCCTACCCTCTCCAGAGAAAACAACCCAACTGTGTCAAGACTCTCCTAATAGCTAATACATTACAAACCAGACAATAGCCTAATGAACATCTTCCAAAGCCTCCACATCCTTTCTGTAATGCCGAGGCCAGAACTGTGTACAATACTACAAATGTGTCCGAATCAACATGCCTTGCCGATTTTGATATCCATTGGAGAAACCGATGAAGGCAAGAATACCGCCTGCCTTCACCACCCGATAAACACATGCTGTCAGTTTCTGGGAGCTATGGAGTTGCAGCCCAACATTATTCTCGACCTCAGTACGTCGATGCTTATATAGTAATTTGCAGGACCAGTTGAAACTGATGCAGAAAGTGTCATAGTTACGAGTACTGACCCTCGATTCGGTTCCATTGATGGTGCCTTGTTATCCAGCACAGGGATTCCATGCAAGACTAATTGTATAACGACACACACCTGAGCCCCATCAGGGGCCGAGCAGAGGAATTCTGGGTTCTCTAGCACCAGTTGCCAGAGTATTGGTCAGCCTTTGAGTATACTTTGTGTCTCCAGGCTGCTTCGTGTTGTCACCTCTACTTCAGTCCCGGTTTTACTGTTCCTCTCAGGATATCCAGCTTTCGTGTTGGAACTCCACCTCAGATCCCCAAGGCAAGATTCCTTCCAGTTACTGCCCGTGTTTGTCCTGAGGAAGCATCATGACTCGTTCTAGTGTGCCGCATTTGGCTTCTCTGCGAGAATGCTCTTCGCTCAACATTGTGACACAGAGGTGCATCGGATAATCAATTATGGCAATGCAGTCTGTCTTTCCCGACAGTGAATATATCCATTAAAACTGGTAAAACTGAAGAAACTCGCCCGACATAATGGCAATGATTCCAACGATCCTCGACACCCCTACCCCGTTAGATTCAATCAGCACTGTCGGCTCGATTAGTTCCGCACTAATTAGTTCCGCACTAATACCGCACATTTGATATGTGAGCAATCGGGGGGTGAGGGAGGTTCAACACAACATCCAGTTGCAGGGAGAACATGTATATTCCACAAAAAGAGCCCGGGAGATCAAAGTCGGTCTTCTCCTTCTTGCGCCACTGTTCTGCACTAATAATCACAAGGGTAAAATATCAGTAAGTCTAAATTCACCGATCAGTTTCTATAATTTATGATTTTTATCGGAAAATAAATCAACCTCGGGACTCAATGCAGTTCCCTCTGCGTAGCCTCTTCACTGCTCAACAGCTCAGGGAGGAGACAATCAGGGGTGTTCCGAAGTGAAGGGTCAAATCAGCACCGATGCTTGCATTGGGCTTCGTCCACTAATATTCTCATCAAACAGAAACTTCAACTGAGAGGATGTTGTGTGCTTCTAAAGGCAAAATCGCAATACACTAAGAAGGAAAAAGTCGGCCATTGAGTCCTCAGCCTATTTTGTTTCTGTCAGATTAAATTTCACTGTTGCCAATAGGGGAATATAATTCGGAACTTCCAAGCGGGCGTTATGTTCCGTAATATTTCCCATGTTCACCTCTGTTTTTGTCTTGGTCTACAAACGGCTCAAGCACAAGCGAGTTTTACTGGAAAAAAAATCCGAGTCTTAAGCCAAAATTGTCCTGCTTTCCGTTGGCTGTTGCACATGTGGAGGTGCGGAGCAAAGAGGCGTCTCTGTCGTGTGAAATAAAATATCTCGAATATGACGACTTCCCTGTGATATATTTTTCGAGCGCAGGTACGTAGAAATGATATTTCCGACATCGAATTTGGTGCTGTTTGGAATCAAGACTGATAAGGGCACAATATCTGACCTGAGGCTTGCTGTAGACACTCCACAACTGGCTTGTCCACTTCGGTGTTATTTGCATCAAATATATTTTATGCCTGAGATGACTTGGGGTAGGACGTTCCATATAAACGTAAGCCCGTTTATACACTTTAACCACGTCTAAATACACTTTATTTCATGTCTGTCATTGGTCTGAGATGTTCCATTTTCTTGCGGTGCTGATTCCGAGACACTGCCATTAGGGACATGGAATTCGCATTTGCTGCTTTGTATCAAGGTATTTGTTTGTGTAAATTGCTTCATTCGTCTGATACGTGGATGATCTGTGGAGTTCGGCAGCTGTGAACGCCTTTCGCAGTCCGAATTAATCAGTATAGAATTAATTGTGGATACCTCAGTGGCATGAATAATTATCGCCAGGGGATTAATTAATCTCGTCTTCCTGAAGGACAAACCCTGCTGCCTTTCATTGGGAAGGATTGGCTCCATCAATCAAGGTATTTGGAGATATTTTGAACAGTAATATTTTGGGCTGTCCTGTGGAGCTGCGTGTTGAATTAAGTGTGGGTACACATTATGTGTACGGAGGATAATGGTGGGCCGAAGGGCCTGTATTGTGCTGTATTCTTCTATGGATACTTCATGCGAACGAGATGCACTTTTGTGGAATTGGATGGGTGTGATTGTTCTATCATCCTGAAATATTCTGAAATCGCTGATCTCCATGTCGCGTTGTGTTAATGCGCTGTGTTTTATCAGTTAGGTGTGTCATTGTATAAATTATCCTTAACCGGTGTGGGCGTTTACTACTCTGGACTATTGCCCGACGCCGATATTTACTCCTTCACCATTTGAATCTCTGAAATGGTCTGAGGTGATAATGGGTCGCAGGTTTGTAACAGTGAAGAACACTTGAGCTCTGAGATGGTGGGTGACCACGATGGTTTTATCAATCTGAGGGACTCCGTCAGTTCGAGGAATGACTCATTATTTAATCATGAAAATTGAAGGTCACTGGATTGTTATTCTGAGGTGATGGTTTTCCTTTATTTTGTTTTCCATTGCAGTCTGTGATAATTAATTGCTCTTGTGAATTTGCCCTCTTTTCCCGGAGGGTACATCGGCTGTAGTCACATGATTTTTGCCATATTATGGCCTGAACTGTCGTTCTTAAGGCACTTGATCGTGACGAGCTGAGTGAGAAACGTTGCTGGCATGCACTTCTCAGGCCGAATGGCCTGTATCTGTGCTGTATTTCTCGACGACACTACTGACTTGGAGCACGGTAAGTTTGAATTGATGTATTGATTTGTTGTGTTGTCCTTTAAAAATCTGAGACAAACATCGTGTGGCCCTCGAGGGTTGTATAATTTTGAGGTTATTGGGCATGTTTCTGACGTTTGCAGTTTTGGCAGATTTTGTTGTCCTCTTGTATTCGAGATAATGTACCATCTGAGAGAGCGTGGTATGTCTGAGCCCGAGTATTGCAGGTCTTGATTAATGTGCTCGTGATGACACATTATTGTTGTGGTCTGTGTCTGCCTGAACAGCTCCATTATCAGTGGCTCCTCATGGACGCGTGGTTAAGGGCCTTTGTGAACACATTGAGCCGGATAATTTTGTTGAATCATCTTTATTACTTTGTCTGCTTCCCAGTTTCTATGTTCCGATGAATTGTTTGGTTTCATTTTGCTTTTTGACCCGTTTTATTTGCCCTCTGACTCCGATGACACTGCCGTGGGGCTGTGGTTGTTAATTTCAAATAATTTGATGACAGAGCAGGTCACCTTTTACCGTTTGACAGACTAAAATGATCTGATGGGATAAAATGTTGCAGGTTCTGTATGACTTTGAGTAACACCACAGGCTCAGATGCTGTGCGATGGGATGCTCTCAGTCTGCAGAAATTCGTTACTTCCGGCAGTTCAACATTGAAGTTGCGTAAATTGTTTATGCGATATTTCTCCCCGCTGAAATCGTTGGAGTCAGACGAATTTCTTGTTGTATTATAGGGCAGGCGCCGTATGTAACAGTTAGCGCAACGTTGCAGCAGCGCCAGCGACCCGGGTTCAATTCCGTTTGTACGTTCTCCCCGTGTCCGGGGTTCCATCCAGGTGCTCCGGTTTCCTCCCACATTAAACATGCGGACGTGGAGGAAGTTCTGGGATTGCTCTGTTGACGCAGGAAGCGGGTCGACATTTGCGCGCTCTCCCCAGAACACTCCACGCTAAGAAGATGCAATTCACTGTGTGTTTCGATGTGCATGTGACTTCTAACTTTATCTTATATTGTCTGATTTTGCGAAAGACTGCAGTCCGAGATAACGCTTCAGCAGTGAAATATTTCGGAATCCTTTACATCTCTGTGTATTGGTATTCATTTTATGTTTTCGTGTTATGTTTGGATATAGGTGTGAGACATCATGGCGATACATCACCTTTGTGTGTTATTCTGAAGTTTTGTTTCTTTGAGATATCGATGTCATAATGTATTTTGATGAGGAAGATGTTTAATGGGTCAGAATGCTCTGTGATTCTGATAATGTTGATGACTATGAAGGGATATAACATTTTCCTGTGCTATTTGGTCCTGAAGCTTTCCACCTTTTGAGCTGCAGCAATGCCTGAGCAAATGCATGTTTCCGTTTGTTCATGTTTTGACTTGCAATTTTGAGGTTGCCGTTTGACTAATGTTAGTGTAAGTGATCATTACGTCCGGAGAGCTCCGTTTATCTGGAGAATTTATTACCGTGACTAAGTATTATTTTAATGGTTCTGCAGTGCTGTGTTGTATCGACATATCTAATAGTCCGTGCTAACGATGAGACGTTCAATGCAAGTGAGATGCAATATTACTGAGCATCTCATCATTTCTGTCTTTTCAGTTGCTTTTTGGTCTGTTACATTCTCCTGCCCTGAAGTCTGGGATTACACATAAGTGATTTATGCCAACGATTCCATCTGCTTCGCAGTTGAGAAGATACAAAACGTTATGAACAGATGTATGATCTTTCGTTTCTGCGATGCTGTGTTTGTTTGTTTGCTGGACATTGTCAGCGAGTTGATGCATTAACTTCAGAGATCTTACGTGTCAGAGGTGTCGGGTTGGTTTGAAAGTCTTTATTTACTTCTGCTGTTTTATTGTACCGAGCACTCTGCGAGCCGGAAGGGCTAAAGATTTTCAAAGGCTTTTCGAGCTTCAGATGCTGAAGCAATTTGAATAGTTGTTCAGATGCCAAATGATAAAGTCACAAAAGACAGCATCGGGGCAGAGGGAGAGATGTGATCTGATGAAATATAAGGTGATGAAACCGGAGTCAGATAATCCAGAAGGCATTGGTACTGCACGGACCATCAATGGACAACACCTGAATATCCCTTTTGAAGGTGTGGGTGAGGGAGAGCACAAACAACCTCTGTTCTCCTGGACCGGCTGGGGTTAATCGCGAACATAAATGAGCTACATAAGTTTAATAAGGATAAAGTGTATACAGCAGGAAACTTATCAGAATCATGATATCAGAAGCAACGAAAAAAGTACATATTGATTTAGGGTATGGTGGAAGAGATTTCAGAGGGAGATGATGGGGACATTCATTCAGAGAGTGCCAAGTAACTGGGATACTCTCTCAGAGAGTTTGTTTAAATTTGGGTCACTAAGAGTAGTTGAGAAGTCTCCAGATGAGCACTTGAATCGTATCGAAGTGTATGGACCAAGTGATCGACCAGGGGATTAGTGTGGATGGATGCCCACGAGTCGTACTTTTGTTGGACACAGTGGCCTGCTTTCATGCTGTTATTCCCGACGATTCGACTACTGTCTAATCACCAGCTCCACATTTCGCGCTGCTTCGTGCGTTGCCTTCTCTTGTACGTTTGAGCTTTGACTGCCATTGAAACCATCTGGGTGGGTTACAGTCGGTCAAGGTGCAAAGCACCAAACGGAACTCGTTTCAAAAGGTTCATCAATCTAAGTAAGGTTGAAATTTATTCGACATAAGATCCTGCATACAATATTATCAGAAACTGCAAATGCTCCAGGAATCCAAAAGAAAACTGAAGTACTCATCGGATCGGCTGAATTGGAAGCCTGTTGTTTTCAGGTGCCCAGGAACTTGGCTTTTAATACTGATTGACGAGTAGAACATTTACACAGCCAATTTCTTCCAATATGTTGCAAATACTTCAGTGGATATAAGTAATTCATGAATTAAATTTTGCATCCTTTTCTTTGAAACCTCATCCTTTAATTTCTCCTGCACGAGTCAGCTGTAGGAAGTGGGCAACACCATCCAGCATTTTCTTTGGCATTGCATGCAGAACTATTAATTTGAAGACATACTGCTCGGTAACAGTAACAAGCATTTTTCAATGCAATGCCTCAGAAAAATAAACATGACAATTATATATAGTTTTAACTAACTGGACACAGTGTTGCAGGCAATTATGCCTAATACGGACTACTTCTATTTGGAATTTATTGGCGTAACTCTGGAGGTTTTAATTCACTTCCTGAACATATCAACCAGATTTTTCTATTCTTGCAAACTGGGGAAAGAAGCAATACTGCTGACTAAAGAGATTTACTGCCCAGTACTCGCAATTATTGGCGTCCCCAGTGAGTCACTGCACATTGATTCCATATGACCAATGTCAGCACAGCTATAATAGCCAAAACATAACAACAGAAACTCTGAGCTTTGAAACGGCGGGGCTGACAAACATGCCGAAGGGATAGGGTTTGGGTTGGTTGTGGTAGTTGAGACAAACACCACTGTGATACATGGTGTTACGTACCAGCAATAACATAAACACGCCGAGACATGTCTGGTGTCAAAAACTATTTTATTAATAATTAGTTATGATAATAAGTAAAATAAAAGTAAAAATGTTAGAAGTACAAATGTTAAACCCCGAACATTAACTCCCAAAAACTAACTAAACTTGTTGTGTG
>JAUZTB010000083.1:642925-652930 GCA_034780895.1 Rhynchobatus australiae | reverse complement strand
AGGTATAGGCAGCAGGGATCAAGGTAATCCCCGGAGGAATATTATGGATGTAGGATTGCAGTTAAATAGCAAATCAGGAGAGCAAAACGAGAACGTGAGGTAGCTCTGGCAGAAAATTTATATGAGAATGTTTAGAGATTCCTGAAGTAAATTAAGAGTAAATGGGTCACATGGGAATGAATAGCTCCCCTTATGGATCAGTGTGGTCATCTATGTGTGGAGCAACAAGACGTGAGTAAATTCTGAAATTAATATATCTCGTTTGTTTTTACGCAAGAGGAAGTCATGGAAGCGAGGGAAATCAGGGAAGAGCATAGCATATCCAGACTACAAAAGAGGAAGTTCTGTCATTCTTAAAGTGGATAAAGTTGGGAGCCTCATCAAGTGTATCTTAGTATATTGTGAGAAGGCAGGGAAGAAATTTTCTGGGGTCTTGGCAGAAATACTTGCATCATCGTCAACCGTGGCCGATGCCCTGGAAGACTGGAGACTGGCAAATGCATTGGCCGTTTTAACAAGGGCTTCAAGGACAAGCGGAGTAACTGCAGGTCAGTGAACGGTACATCAGTGACTGGAAAGTAAGTAGACTGGATTCGAAGAGAATGGCTAATAACTTAAAAGGTGTTCCAAAAACTATCTCGAGAACTACAGGCCAGTAAAATGTAAGTCTCTTGGAATGATTTGTCAGCATGGAATTCCAATCATCTATTTTATTCAGAAGGCATGAAATATCATTCAAGCCGTGTCTTTATTTCATTTTCCATTCGTGTTCATCGGAATCTTCACCTCTCCGCTTGAACCCGGAGCGAGATGGGGCAATTCCTCGACTATTCCGCCGGCAAACACAATGAAGGAGGGCCTTACCGGATCTGTAAAGAAGGTGCGACCTTTCTCGTCCACGTTTTATTGCACCCAGACAGTGAGAGTAAAACTGAACTTCAAATTACAGGCGCGGCATCGTCAGCTGAGTGTGTCGATGGCGCACACTGTGAGCTGTTCCAGAAAAGGAATAGAGTAATCGAGTGAAACAGCACGGAAACGGGCCTTTCACCAAACTGGTTCTAAATATTCACCAACCTCTGCGTGAAATCGCCCAGGAATCGGTCAGGACAGTAGATTTTCACGAACACACACAGTGGAATACACGAAACATGATGTTTATTAAATGTCGCCACTTGCGTGAGGAAGGCCGTCTATAAATTACTATACTGGTAATGAATGTAGTGCACCGTTACTCCGATGAACACCAAGAACTGTGAGAACCGGGTTATAAATCTCCTGCATGTCCATAAGTTGTGAAGTATCAGATTCTATATTGAACGTCCTCTATCCATCATTTCAGCTCCAGCCTGGTGCTTATTCCTGGGGACCGCGTCCAACTGCGAATGGGGCTAAAATGAAGACACTTATGTAAGTCTGTAGAAATCCGTTCTGACATCATTAGTGTATCAGGTGTCTTCGATGAGCCGTAGTGACTGGCGAGCTATCTTCGGTTAATTACTTTGCACAACTCGTCGTTGTGACAGTCCAGGTGAAATTTAGCCAGGGATTTCACAATGGAAAGGAGTGATTCCCAAACACCAGGGTTTGGCAACATGGTGTGAGAGTAAAATCGTATTTATTTATGGATTCCCATTTTTTGTGTGATGCCTTATGCTTCGACAAATCCAAATAATTCCTGTGCAATTCTGCAAGAAGACTTGTGTTACGAATCAGCAACAAAAGAAACACACCGAGTCATGCATCAGTGTTAAAAACTATGTTACTGATAACGACTAATGATAGTGAGGTAAACAAAAGTAAAAGTATTAGAGTGTTAGAAGTAAAAATGTTAGATCTTAACCATTAACGCCCAAAAAACTGAGCTCTAATCAAATCAGATCAGATTAGATTGGCCCAGTGTCATTTCCACCAGGTTACAATGAAATCCCATGTTTGCCTGAAGGTCAGAGAGTAAATAGTATAAATCGTACTAAATAATACAACAATGAATTCAGTGAAGATCACAAAACAAGTGAGAGGTGCAATCATTGTAGTGCAAGCTGAAGTAGTGCAAAAATAAATGCTGATGTGATTGTAAGAGAAGAGAAGAGTTAAGAGATAAAAGTGTGTTCGTGGCAAATTCCCAAACTCCAATTCCAGGAGTGGTTCTAAAAATTCAGTTCAGCAAGCCGTAAGATGAAATGTGAGCAAAGGCTTCTTGAACAACCGCCGTTGACTGAAGACAAAACGTCGAGAAAATAGAGATACAACGAAATCCAAATGTTCAACTTTGGAACCCAAATGACACCGCCGTGTCTACTCGGCAGTGACTTCTTCACCGCATCTCCCTCCCACCGAAAAACACTCAAGATGTGGCCATCCACACAAATACCTGTTTCACTCTACAGGTTAACGACAAAGTGGACTCCACCGGATTACTCCAAACATCCCTTCGGGGATTGTCGGGACAGACCCAGTTCCTGTTTTTCATCCATCAACAGAGACGAGCAGGCTGATCTCTGTCTCTCTCTCTCTCAATGCTTTCAAACTGACTCCGACTGACTTCTTCGTAAAACGTCATAACGTTCTTAACTTTGTTGTCGTAGGCACGCCACACACACACACACACACACACACACACACACACGCACACTACGATGCTCCATCTTAAAGAGATATTTACCCATAGTAACATAGTTCATAACAACTGAACCTTATTTGTGATATTTAGTTCATGCCTTTACGTTATTCATAATATTTACAGTAAATATCGTTGGAAAGCTTTCTCTACGTTCATTGTGATATCAATTGGATGCATTCCCTTACAGTGCATTAACGCCATACCTGTTCCCTCAAACGATGAACCTGGAAGTGTTTGAGAGGCGGTTACACAGGACTGGGCCCTTCAGTGTCCAGTGTCAACAGGACCCGAGACGGAGCTTCTTCCCCACAGACCCATTGCGGTAGCTGCACTGAGCTTCAGTACGTCTCTCCGCACGTAGTCCTGCACGCCTGAATGTGCCAGTCGGCAGCAATGTCTTCCGGACGTCTCCTGACACTGGAACACATCCACTTAATGATTCACCTGCTATGGGGAAATGTCTGTGACCAAACACCTTATCTATGCCCCTCTTAATTGTATAAACCTCGGTAAGATTCCCCGTCGGTCAACCACACTCCTTGGAAAACAGTCCCATCACATTAAGTCTCTCCTAATGAGTCAAGCCCTCCAGTCCCAGTAACTTCCTTGTGAATTCGTTCTGCACCCTTTCCAGCTTAATGGCATCCTTTTTGCACTAAGATGACCAGAAATTCACAGAATACTCCAACTACGCTCCACAGAAATAACATGACTTCCCAGCTCTTGGACTCCCTGTCCTGACACATGAAGTCCAGCGTTCCAGATGCCTTCTTAAATGCCGTCTTCCAATGAGGCCACGCTAACTGAACAAATTACGAGTTCTCCTCTTTGTTCTACAACACCTTCCTGGTCTCTGACATTCCCTGTGTGAGTGCTCCCCAGTTGAAATTACCAAAATGCAACGCATCACTCTTGGACTAGCGAAATTCCATCTGCCATTCTTTTCCCATAAGCTGCTTGATCCAGATCCTTTCGTAGTCTTTGATAACCCGCTTCGCTCTCCACGATGCAGATCAAGTCATATTATATCAGATTGGTCCAGTGTTATATCCACCAGGTTACAATTAAGTTCCTTGCTTGCGTGAAGGTCACAGAGCAAACAGTAGACATGGTAATAACAAATACAACAAGGAATTCATCGAAGATCACAAAAATAAAAGAAAATTGAAAAGACTGCAGTGCAGTAAGAGTGATGCAAAAAGAAATGTTGAAGTGAAAGTAACAGAAGTGGTAGAGTTAAGAGTCCGAGAACGTGGCAGCACCACCACGAAGGGGATGTGAAATAGGTGATTGGTTCAGTATTCTGACAACAGTGGGGAAGAAGCTGTTCTTCAGTCTGGACGTCGACGGTTTCAAGCTGCTGTATCTTATCCCAGAAGGTAGAACAGAATAAAATGGAATGGCCAGGGCGATAGGCATCCATGACGATACTGTCAGCTTTCCTGCAGCAAAGCACGGTGAAGACGCACAGGATGGAAGGATGTAACGAGCCCGTGAAGGGATGGTAAGTATTTACCGCGCTCTGCTGGAATCCACAGCCCAGAGAAGAGCAGCTCCCGTACCAGGCTTAGACACAACACGTAAGAAAACCTCCTACAGCATATCTGTAGAAGTTCGAGGTATTCTTCCGGGACAAGACGAAGCTTCTCACCTTCTCAGGTTTCATGATCACCGCATCAGTGTGGAAGGACCAGCTGAGGATACTGGTGACATGCATGACAATGAACCTGAAGCTGTCGACCAACTCTACAGCAGAAGAGTTGCTGAGGGCACTGTTTTGTTCACCACCACCCCTACCCCATACACTCATTTGATCAACAACTAAAACTTTTATGTTGATGACATTAGGGGCTAGGATCTTGTTCCGGCAGCTTGGCACAGGAGTTGCGATCTCTTTACTGTTTCGTGTCCCATCATTATTGTTGAGCTGGCTGATAGTGGTGTTGCCATCGACTAAAGTACCGATTCACTGATATAAGTGACAAACAACAAAGGAACCAGTACCGTTCCCTGTGGCACACCGCCTATCACAGGCCTCCCTTCTGAAAACCAATTTTCTACTACCATCCTCTGATTCCTACAACCAAGCCATCTTGTGTCCACTTGGCTTGCTCACCATGGATCCCATGTGAACTAATCTTCCGCGCTAGCCTACCATGCGCGACTTTATCAAAAGCCCTGCCCTCGTCAATAGTTATGGTCACCTCATTAAAAATTCAACAAATTAGTGAGATATAATTGCTCACACACAAATCCACGTTGACCATGCTTAATCAGTCCTTGTCTTTCTCAGCGTTCATTGTGACATCAATTGGATGCATTCCCTTACACTGCATTAACGGCACTCCCGTTGTCTCCATAAACGATGAACCCATGAAGTGTTTCAGAGGCTTTTACACAGGTCTCAGTCCTTCAGTGACCGGTATCAGCAGGACCTGAGACTGTGCTACTTTCACACAGAGCCCTTGCGGTGGCAGCGCAGTCCAGTCTCTCCTGGTGTCAAGCTCTGCAGTCCCGGTAACATTCTTGCAAATCTCTTCGGCATCCTTTCCAGCTGAATGACATCCTTCTTGCAGTTTGTTGATCAGAAATTCTCAATACTCCAAGTGCTTCGCATTAACGTCTTGTACACAGGTAACATGACGTCCCAGCTCTTGTAGTCAGTACCCTTACAGACGAAGCACAGTGTGCCAGCTGTCTTCTCCAGCGACGTCTGCTAATGACTCCACTTTACTTAAATTAATTACGAGTACTCCTCTCTGTTCTATAACATCGTCCAGAGCTCTGCTATTCCCTATGTGAGTCCTCCCGAGTTGAACTTACCAAGATGCAACACATCCCAATTCTGGGAGTGAAATTCCATCTGGCATTCGTATCCCCTTACCTGGTTGATCTCGTTCCTGCCGTAATATGAGTTAACTCGCTTCACTCTCCATTATACTGGTCAAATCAGATCAGATCAGATTGGCCCAGTGTCATTTCCACCAGGTTACAATGAAAGTTCATGTTTGCGTGAAGGTCACAGAGTAAATAGTATAAATGGTAATAATTAATACAACAATGAATTCAGCGAAGATCACAAAACAAATGAAAGGTGCAAAGATTGTAGTGCAAACTGCAGTAGTGCGAAAAGAAATGCTGATGTGATTGTAACAGAAGAGGTAGAGTTCAGAATCCGAGAACGTGGCCGCACCACCGGGAAGGTGATATTAAGGAGATGATTGGTTCAGGATTCTCTTACCAGTGAAGATGAAGCTGTTCCTGAGTCTGGACGGCGGCGGTTTCAAGGTCCTTGATCTTCTCCTGAAAGGTCGAAGAGAGAAAGGAGTTAACGAGGGAGGCAGGCCTCCTTGACGATACTGTCAGCCTTCCTCAAGGAGCGCACGGTGAAGACCAGCTAGTTGGAACGAGGTGACAAGCCCGTGACGGACTGGACAGTGTTTACCGCTCTCTGCTGGAACTTCATCCCAGAGCAGAGCAGCTGTCGTACCAGGCTGAGATACCATACATCCTGCAACATATCTGTAGAAACTCAACAGTAACTTCGTGGAGAAGGCGGATCTCCGCATCTTTTCAGATTTCTATATCACCGGATTGCGATCTCTTTCCTGTACCCCTTTCTATTATTATTGTTGAGCTGGCGAATAACAGTAAGGCTTTCGGCATTACCACCAGTTTTGGTTTCACCCGCTAACGTGTTAACCATTCCACCTACATTATCATCCAAATCAATGATGTAAATGTCAAAACGCTAAGGAACCAGTACTGCTCCCTGCGGTACCTCACCTGTCACATGCCTCCTCTCTGTAACACAACCCTCGACCACCACCCTCTGACTCCTGCCACAAAGAGAATTTTGTGTCCAATTGGCTCGCTCGCCCTGGACCCCATATGATATAATCCTCCGCACTAGCCTTCCATGCGTGACCTCATCAAAAACCTTGTTAACGCCCTGCCCTCGTCAATCGTCATGGTCACCACTTCAATCAAATTTGTGAGACATAATTTCCCACACACAAAACCATCTTGACTATTCCTAATCAGTCCTTGTCTTTCTAAATGCAGGTGGATCTTATCTCTTAGAATCTTGTCCGGAAACTTTCCTGCCGCTATTTTTTCTCTCACCGGCCTTCATTTCCCTGGCTTGCCTTAAAACCCTTGCTAAATTAAAGTACGGCGTTAACCACCTCCATTCTTGCCGAATGTTATCCATAGCTAACGATCATACAATTAGCTCTGAAGGGGCTCCAGCAATATATTCCCTGGATTCCCACAATGTACTTGGATACACTTGGTGAGACCCAGGTATTTATCCACCTTATGCATTTCACAACCGCCAGAACCTCCTTTTTTGTAGCGTAGATATGTTATTCTCTTCCCTGAATTCCCTAGCTTCCACGACTTTCTCCACCGTAACTACAGATGAAAAATGCTCATTTTACACTACTCCCAACCTCCTGTGGCTCCGCATATAGATTACCACTCTGATCATGAAGGGGGCCCTTGTGAACCTTTTGCAATTAATTTCCTTCTAGACCTAATTGCCAGACCTAACTCATGCTCTATTCTTGTCCTACTGATTTGCTTTAACTGTAATCCTACATCACTTATACTGCTCAAGGGATTTGGTTAATCCAAACCGTCTGTACCTGACATGGCTGCTTCGTTTGGCAGAACAGAGTCTCAAAATCCCTCGAAATCCAGGGTTCATTACTCAACAGCCCGGCACTTAAATCTAACAGGAAGATGCTCGCCCTGAACTCTCCCTAGCTATCTTCTAAATGCCTCCTCCGAGCCATGGCATCCCTTTTGGAAACAAACAGCCTCTATCGATCATTTTTTGCAGTCCTTGTCCAATAACATCAAAACTAGCCTTGTCCCTGTGTTGGGAATTAATTTGTACCCACCACCCGTTCCATGCGCCCTTCACCCAGAAGTATGGCCATCCACCTATGTATAAAAAATCTTTCCTGGACGCACTTTACAATCCCAACATGACGGCCGCCCCAGTCAAACCAGGGAAGTTAAACTCACCGACTATTACATCTCCATTATTCTTAAAGCTATCTGAGACTTCCCGACATACTTGCTGTTCCAAGTCCTGCTGACTTCTGGGGGACAAGACGACAATCCTTTCAAAGTGATCACTCCCTTCTTAGTTTTAATTTTCATTTATTGAGTGGCTCTCCCAGCCAACTGTTCCCGGAGTTTCCTGCGGATTCTGATGGTGATCAAAATGTGTCTGACCGTCAGTGAGTTGAGCATCAGAATGAAAATGAACGGGATAACGGGGTGAAGACATAATGGAGAAATTCAACGGCTGCCCACACTGGGAAGAACATAACACTGATGATACTAACGCAGAACCAAGGCATTCTCAGAAGTGCATACTTGCCTGAAAATATGAAGTACCAGAATAGGTTCTTCACACTGAACAAAACGGGGAACGTCCCGATAACCACTGCTGCCGTCCTCTCGGTGCAGTATTTACTCTTCAGTTTCTAGCAACAAATGGCCACAAATCGGTGAACCAGACAGGACAGTCCGTGGCGGCGTAGAGGAGGACGGCGTAGATACTGCACAGATGAAGGTTTAATACGTCTCCAAAGTCTTTATGAAGACAATGGGAGTCTGCTTCTGGATCAGATCAAGAACAATGACCAGCAGGTCCGCCGTTTCCATGGTCACGAGGTAAAGCGTTACGCCATTGGAGAGGCCGCACTTCCCCCGAGACAGGATCACGATGTTCACCAGGTTCACTGCGAGGAAATATAAAGCAGAGAAACATTATACCTCAGCAATACAGCAGAACTCTCATTCTGTTGGATTATTCGGGCAGCTTGGAGATGCCAACCCGCAGGTGTATCCAACACCAACTTACAGCTATTTACAATATTCCACCAGTCGCATTGGAACCCTTCCTCGCCACTCCCCTTCTTTTATTCCGACCATCTCCCCTCTCCGCTCTCAGTCCTGATGGGGATTTTCGACAGGAACATTCGACAAATCCTTTCCCTCCATAGATGCTGCTCGACCCGCTGATTTCTTCCAGTAGGTTCTTTGCTGCTCTGGATTCGAGAATCTGCATTCACTTGTGTAACCAATTTTCTCTGCCTCAACTAAATGGCGATACATATTAAAAGACAGTTACAGCATAGAAAGAGGCTCTTCGCCCACAAAATCCGTGCCGAACATCAAGCACCTACTTACACTAACTCTTTAATTCATTTCATTTCCCCAAATTGCCATCAGCACTCTCTGGATTCGACATACTAGGCTGTAATTTATAGCCATCGGTTAATTTTACAACCCGCGTGTTTGTTGAATGAAACCTGAGAACCCGGGGAAATCCCACGCGGTCACAGTTAGAACGTGCGAAGTCCACAAACAAGAAGACAGCGCCCGAGGCTGGCACTGAACTCATGCCGCTGGAGCTGAGAGGCAGCGCCACTGTTATATTTGAGGCATGTGTGATACACTCCCAGGACCACAACGAGACGACTTTCTACTGACTCAGCATCAGTGCCGTGGCTGCTCCAATTCCTCACATTCCACGGAGAGGACCGAGAAGGTCGGAAGGCTTAAAATTAGTGTCTTTAACCTGACAATTATTCTGCAGCACTCTCTTCTGCTTCCTCATTCCTCGCGCTATATGTGGGTCTCTCCAAGTTCTCCCAAGGTGATGAGCAGTCACTTCAAGATTTTCAGGGCGTGATGGTAAGAAATTTTGTTCTGGTTGATGGCTCCAGCAAATGTGTTGTATGGCCCTATGACGATATGAAACACCAGCATTCAGAGATCTCCCACCCTCCACCGGTTACAGTGTTAACTTCTTCATTATCTCCATGAAACCAGACAACAAAGATTCAGAGCCGATATTCTGTTACGTTCAACGGACAGACGTACCGAATTATATAAGGTGGAAGCAGATGACATGTGTGCTGGTCCGTCTAAGTAGTTAATGGGAGAGATTCCTCCCAAAACACAAGGCAGAGCGGCGTACGGTGCGAAAAATGGATGTTGTAACTGGTGACGCGATCACCAACCATCCCATTTTGGCTGAGTGTTGCCGGGCGGAGTTCGTCTGGATCCGTTGCATTCCGGAAGCAGATTCTTTGATTCTCTTGATCTCAGCATTTGCAGTACATTGTGTGTCGGCATTCATCTGACCTGCCCCGTCTGCGAGTGGTGACCAGGCAACGTGAAGCATTGAATCCACGCGACCTCTTCATTCACATCTCCATGGAACTGGAATTTATATCTCTTAGAATGACTTCTCACCATGTAATTCCAATTATCCATTTTATCCAGAAGGCATGAAGCATCCTTCAAGCCGTGTCTTTATTTATCTTTCCATTCGTGTTCTTCGGAGTCGACACCTC
>JAUZTB010000083.1:493218-519077 GCA_034780895.1 Rhynchobatus australiae | reverse complement strand
ACTGTCTTATTTTAAAATACACAACGAAAAGAGTATCTGAAGCAAATGCAGTGCATGAAATCAGCCTGCAAAGTGGGTATCTGATGATCCAGCGAAGGAACTGAGAAGTAAAAAAAACATATTGCGTCTAAGCAAAAAATTAAACCCTTCTAAACCCGTTTCTGAAGCATGCCCAAACATGACTAAATGTCAGAAGAAAATTGCAGTCTCCATATGCACGTAAACACCAACACCGTCGCTCGCTTTGCATTGATTACAGTAAACCTTCGGCTATCGTTCTTCAGCTGGCCACCGGATCCAGTACTTGCCTTGACAGCGTACAGCTTATTCTCGTCGTGCTTCTTCCGAGCCAGGTACACTTTGCCGAACGCCCCGCGGCTGATGGGTTTGATGATAAGGAAGTCCTCAATGCTGGGGGCCGCTGGCACCTTTATTGCCTTCACGTCCCTGTACGGGGCGGCAGGGCCGGCGTCACCGTTACCTGGAACGTCCATGTCCCAATCGGCCGCAGACCATTCCCCGCGGTTCCGAGGGGACACCGGGCGCGCGCCGACACCCGTCCCGTGAGCAGGCGCGCGGCCGCTCTTCAAAACCGTTTCAAAAGTTCCGCTCGGGTCCTTCGGCCAACGGTTAACTTTGGTTGACTTGGCGCCTTAATAATATGTCGGGCTGGAAGAGAGACGCGATATTAATAAGGGAATGCATTTCAAGAATGGTTGTTGTTAGTGTTATATATTGTTTTATTTTTTTAAAATTCTCTCTCAGGCACGTATTTTTGAGAAAGGTGATCAGGCACGGCTGAAGCTGCTTTTGCGGGGGTCCTGGAGGCGGGTCCGGATCGCGCCGGTGTGATGGAGTCGGAGTCGGAGCCAGAGCTGTCTCTGGGTGTCTGCGTTGCGAAAGGCGGCGGGCGTTTCAGTGGTTTGCAGCTCGGTGCGTTAACGTCGTGCGGGTGAAGCTGGTCGAACAGGTGAGAGCAACCCTCAGTCCGGAGCCGCAGCAGCGGAGCGCCGGGCTGATGCGGCGAAGTTCCCCCTCTTCCGCTGGACTCTAGTCTTCGTTTTGCTGCTCAGTGCAACTTGGGCACACACCTGCCCTGGGACATTGTCATAGAGTCTGCATCCACGGAATGATTGAAGTTTGGAGGTAATCTGTCTGTCCTGTCTCTGTTGACGCTTAGAAACATCATTAGTTTTGCAAGTTTGTCATTCTCCGGTACCTCTCCTCCTTGCCTTTCGACCACGCATTCGGCTTTCACCATCTGGACCTGTACAGGGTCCCAGATCTCAACAGCTGAGTGTAGTTCTTTTTTTTTGTCCGGGATAGATCTTTTGCCAATTATACCGAATCCACATGGGTGTTTGTAGCCACAAGAAATGCAGATGCTGGAATGTGGAGTAATATTGGTGCTCCATATTGGAGTTTGATCTTCTCGCCCTGTGTACTCAAAGGCTTTCACCAGTTAGAAAACTGGAATCTGAAGATGCTGGGCAAGCTCAATTGACCAGACAGCATCTGTGGAGAGAGAGAGAAACAAATTTCACATTTCAGGCTATTGATTTGATATATTAACTCCCTCTCCACAGATTATATTAATCCTTATCAGTTTTTAATTACTCTGTTAAATTTCATATAATCTTCAACATTTTTAATTCATTTGTTGCAATTTCTCAGCAAATGAAGTGACTCGTGCCATGCCTGCATGCAGCAAGACCTAAACAATATTCATAAGTAGCAAGTAACAATCACAGTACAAAAATGCCAGGCAACGACTATCTCCAGCAAGAAAGAGCCTAACCTCCTATTCTGTGTGAGATATAATCCGTGCTCACAATCACCATGCCAGAGACAAAGTCGTGGAAACAAAAAAAACATTTATTTACGAGTCTGCAGAGTTGGGTGCCTCTCCCCCTTGAGACACACCGAGGCAAGGGGAATCCCTTTCCTTTATACACAGCAAAGTTAAAGACACATACTCCCCTCTGGCTCTCTTCCAATCAGAGCACTGAGGTGCACAGTCTTCCTGGACTTCCCCCAGGACCTCCCAAATCATACATCGCATGTGCATGCTAATTCACAGTTTCGTAATCAGGGGTGTAGAGGTAATATTCATTTATTTCATTAAGCAAGCGCAATGGTCACTTTTATAACCCAGCCTTCACCTTTTACCTACTTTTTTTTCATGCAAACAGCTATCTCGCTGCCTCTGCCTACAACTGTCTTGTCCTGTGTTATTTATGTCTTCTGCAAGTTAACTCCCAGGTCTCTGGCAGTTTAATCAAACTCATCCCTCACAGTCCTAATGCCCACTAGATCTAACAAATCTCGCACAGAGCACGACCACCTGGGAGGCCACTGCGTATTAATTTCTGCCCAACAGCCAAGAATAACGTGAACAACTCTTTTGCAGGCGGAGCAGAGGGACGCTGCTATCCACCGGTGCTCAATAAACGAGCCCCCTGTGCCCCAATGTCCACCGGTTGCAACGAACCCCCAACACATGGCACTCGCCGATGAGCTGCTGCTTGGTCACAATGTCCCAAACAACCTCACCCCACGCCCACCCCGGCCATTTACCTGGAAACGCGTGCTCTGATTACTGCTCCGATGTCCATGTTGTACCAATGATCCCGAATTTAGGGAGCTTCATTTCACCTAAAAGAGGATGGTCTCTCAGATGGATTCCAGTGACACGTGTTGGTGAGTCTCGGAATAGCAGCAGAGGTCAGATGGATGAATGTTTGAAGGGGCGCTGCAGGAAGGAGAGTTGCAGTTTTCTGGATCTTTACTACTGTTTTCAGCAGAAGAATCTGTACAACCTGTACAAGCCGGACAGCTGTCACCTGAACCAGAAAGGGCCGCACGTCTTTGTCCTGCCGTTTGCCCCCAGTGCCTTTGGGGAGGGTTCCGTCTAATCTGTCAGTGGAATGGGTGGTACAGTTGGGAGGGGATGGGTGCAGTCAAATATAAAAGGCTAACTAAGTCTGTCCAGCGGGCAGAACAGTCATGGACGAGGTAAGTCCCATGGAGAATGGGAAGATCGTGTCATACGTGTTTCAGTGCAAGGACTCTGCTGAGTAAGGTAGATGAATTCGGGGAGTTGATCATCACATGTTAACATGATGTTGTCGCAATAATAGGGACACAACTGAAAAACAATGGCAGCGCTGGCAATTCAATCTTCCAGGGTACAGCAGTTACAGGCGTGATGGGAATGGGGTGGGATTGAAAGCGATGGTGTCACTGCAATATTGATGAAGGGGTCCGTTACAGCCGTTATGAGGGAGGATATTCTCGGCTCTTCAAATGAGGCCACCTGAGTAGAACGTGAATGAAAAGGAGGCGATTATATACGTCGGCCCTCCAACCACCGGCAAGAGGCGGGCGTGCAGATATGTGAGCAAATCACTGGGGAGAGAAGAGTAAAAGGGTTTTGGCAGTGAAGGAATTCAACGTCTCAAATTAACCGCAATAACTTCAGTTATGAAAAGTGTGGAGAGATTTCGTTCAAATGATGCCCAAGCGAGCTTGTTTAAACCTGCGTGGATCGTCCAACTGGAGAAGGGGCGATGCTGGACCTGATCATAGTGAACGTCGCTGGGAACTGAAGTATCAGTGAAAGAGAAACGGTGACCATAACTCTGTCAGTGTCAATGTTTTTAGGGAGGGGATGCGGATGTTACGTGGATTAAAGTCCTGAATTGTGCGAAGGCCGATTTCAATATCAAGACAGGAGCGCCCAACGTGGACTGGGAGCAGAGATGTGCTGGGAGGTCGACGTCAGACAAGTGGGAGTTGTTCAAAGCGAAGGTCTTCAGAAGGTCAAAGGAAGCCCGGATGTGAAGGGATATTAAGGGTTGGACGCATTGATTAGTGCAGTACACCTGATTGCCAGCCTGGTCAAGGGCATGTTCAATGGTCTGTAACCCAATGACTGTAGGGGAGAGGCAGGAAGAGAAAGGAAGGTTTATGTCCCAACTGAACCCCAACCCAACACTGCCGTAATGACCTTGCACTGACCCCTCCACGGAGAATTATCATCACATCGAGTTTATCATCATGTGCGCAAGTACGGTGAGGTACAGGTGCAAAGAAAAACTTGCTTACAGCAACATCACAGGTGCATGGGTACAGGCAGCACACAGAATATAAATTACACGTAAATGTTCCGTCTGCAAAGAGAGGGGGAAAGGACTGTGGGGAAAACACAAGGCATTGAAAAAGAAGGGACAATCAGAGATCCACCCATGGAAGTGCAGGAGGTTGTCAGTGGTGTTCCATTGCTGACGTAGGGTTAGGGTTGTGCAGGTCGGTTCAAGACCCTGATGGTTGGAGGAAAGTCGATGCTCCTGAACCTGGTGGTGTGAGACCTCAGCCTTCTGTACCTTCTGCTTGACGACAGCAGCGAGGACAGGGCAAGACCCGGATAGTGAGGATGAGATATGCCGCCTCCTGTCGATGCTGCCAATGGTGGCGAGAGCTGTGCCCGTGTTAGACCGGGCTGTGTTCACTACTCTCTACAGCCCCTTGAGTTCCTGTGCGTTAGAACTGCAGTGCCAGGCCATGAAGTAACCAGTCAGAATACATTCACCTGTAAGACAAAGATGCCCCGCACACAATGGTTCAGAGGTTCAGGCCACCGGGTGGATATTCAGAATCACCGAGGGAGGATTGTCCAAGACCTCCGGGTGAACATGAAGATGAGGAGGACACACGGGCAGCCCCGCTGTGTTCTGATTCCTTGATCGTTCTAAACTGTCATTTTCCCCAATGAATTTCTATAGAGGAGGAAATGTCCGCATCCTGACATGACCCAGTCCCTGTGGATCCGCAGCGACATATTGGCCGCAAACTATTGTCTCCACCAACACTGGGCCGAGCTCGCCGTCAGCCAATGAGATCAGCTTTGCCTTCAACTTGCGTGAGTCACTTTTCCACGTGTTGCTTAATTACGTCACTCCTTCCACGGAGAGCTCCGGCATCTCGGAGCTGAATTCAGTCACAGAAACATGCGGACAATTTAAAGATGTTTTCGCACAGTCAAGGGTTCGAAGCTCTGGTCCCGGGATAAAGAGTCTCCCGCTCTCCCTCCTGACGTATATTGTAGTGCGGGGTAAGTGGTTTGTGTGCAAATATTTTGTAAATGTTAAACTGCAGAAATAAATCTGCCAACAGGAAATATCGATATCTGTATTCTTACCTGAACCTTCTCCCAATGACTGTGATCATTTTCTTCTCTTGTTTCACTTGCTCTTTCTTCTCTTACATCAATAAATTGACAGGGTCATACAGACGCAGACCCTTCTACCCACCATGTGTATGTGATCCATCTCCCATCGTCCTATTAACCAACGATTGGATCTCCTATTCCTTGGCGATTCAAGAGTTCCTCAAGGTGTATCTTAAATGTTCCTCCACCAACGAGTTCCTGAGCCCAATCACCCTTTGGGTGAACGAGAAACTTCCTCAGATCCGCCTGAAACGTTCCCCGCTTCACCTTAAATCTTATGACTTCTCGTTGTTGATACCTCAATCCTAGGGAAAAGTATTCTAAAATCGAATCTGTCTGTGCCACTCAGTTGTATTCGGCAAAAAAAAAACAAGCCCCCAAGTTTGCACCAGCCTCTTCAAACATTTCAAGGAAACATCCCTTCGACCAAGGGGAAATCTCAGACACATTGAACTCCGTGGGGTTTTATGCTTCCCTCAGTAAGGTTCTAGTCATGTGATCCAAGATGCTGCCTGACTTGACTGTTACGTTGACAATGAAAATGTCCTCTTGAATTTCTCCAAACAATCTTTAAAAGCAATAGAGATGGGGTTTGTAACACCAGATCTCACAACTCTAGGCATTTGATCTTTGTTCGTGATGGCTAATATTTTTCTCATTCATTAGTTCCTGACGCATGGGTAATTTCCTTAATGCCCTTTCGACTTTTCGCCACAGCCTCATTCCACAATACCTGCAAAATGTTTGCTTCGTTTGAGAGAAGTAATTGTCATTTCTTTGATAGAATCAGAGATGATTTGCTCTCCCAATACCGTGGGCACGCAATCCACCTGCAGGCTTAACCAACAATTCTGTCTTGAAGTAGATTTCTAATGTTGACTTTGTCCATATGTTTTGGGGAATTTGTGGAAGTTTTTGTTGGCCCAGTCAAAGCCTGGACCATTGAGCCGAGTTCCATCATTCACCGTCACAGCCGGAGAGCTCAGCTTGACATGAAAGGCGAATTAAGGATGGCAACGAGAGTTGTGAAAACCTCATTTCCTTCATTCATGCATGAACGAAAAGGCTGCGCTCCCCAATGTAATGACGTAGTGTTGTTGACATCATTGGCTCTTGACTGCATTGCTATACCACGACCCAGGAAAATAAGAAATAAATGCTTGGTGGTATTGTCTACATCTATAATGAACAAATTTGAACCCCAGATAGTTGATCGAAACTGATGTACATTTCATTTAACAGATCAGAGGATTTTTATTTCCAGCTTTCCATACTTCAAAACGCACGAGGAAACGGGAACAATTAATCGCATTGTCATTCTCCATTGCCTGTGGGTCGATTCTGGAAAGTCAATCCAGGGAGAATTTGTCAAACAGGTATTCTCCCGGGACATTCTCAGGGACTCCAGGTCGGTGATGTGATCTTCAAGCTTCTTGATCATCTTCACTAGCTGGTTCACGTAGTGGTTCTGCAGGAAGTCACACAGCTGGAAGGAAAGAGGGAGAGGACAGTTACCTCCCGGATCAGATGTCATGGAAGTCGCAATTCCTCATTTGGATCGTTAATTTCTGATTTTAGGATGATCATTGATGCTGTGAGTGTTATGCAAATTTGTCCCCAAATCCCATTGCGAATGTAAATCTGTGACAACGATCTTCGAATTTGAGTGGTATAAATATAAATATTTATAACAATATAATAATAACAATAATAATAATAATAATGTATAAATATTCCTTTAAAATACAGAATGCACAGTTTCACCCAAACAACTTACATGAGGGTCAGTGTGCTGAGTGGCGAGTTTGCGCAGAACCAGCTGGCTCTGGTTCACATCCTCCTCCATCTGCAGAGCTCTCTGCATTTCCCCCGGATCGTTGCTCGGCTCATTCCGTTCTGGCTTCTGAAAACAAAGATCACGTGGAACATCAACAAGCTGGAAAGTAACCAGGGCTGCATCATGCCAGGAAACAAGTAGCACAGAACTATATAACTGACGCATCAGGCCATCAAACACATCGATTTAAATTGATGACTAATTTTAATTGCTTCCTTCCTCCGTGGGAAAACGACTGAAGCAGACCCGAATGTCCGCCAACAACTTGCGGCCTCCACGCCGATTCTGGAAGGCCATCAGTTTCCTTGTGGCCCCACTTCCCGAAGAACTCGGCAAAGGACAACGTCATCCCGGATAAAGTCCGAGGACTGTGGAGAGAGATTTACAAATTTTAGGTTAAGACTTGTATTACATCTGGAAAGTCGAGGTGATTTATTCTTAAAGTCCTGAGAATGCGTAGATAAAGAATAACCAATGGAGTCAATCCAGGTGGAATCAATGCCTGGGATTGTCGGCTGGAAGTGACAATTGGATAGGTTGCATTGTGATGATATTGAGTGGACCTTCCGACCGCTAAACTTAAGTCAAGAATACGTTCTCTGACAGAGGTATGTACGAGTACCCTCACTGTAGGGAGATTCTCCTGTATCAAACTACACTGCAAAGACTAGTCGACGTCACTACTTTAGTCTAGTTGGTCCAGCTGTCAATGATCACTATTACGAGAGTCGGGCCCCTCCCCCAACCAAGGAATACAATCGACCAGCAAAGGAAGCCGTTTAAAACTTTTTTTTTAAGCGAGACGCTTAATTCTAATAAGCAATTCTTAGAAACGACTTATACCTTAAAGAATTTCCAAACACAAGTACAATTCTTACAAGCTGAGAAGTCAGACCAACAAGTTGTAGATAATCAAGTCGTCTGTCACAAAAAAAAACGAAGGCTGAGGAATGAATTCTCGGTCTTTTTTTTCTGTCACCCCTGCTGTCATCCCACTTTCGCTGACTGCTTTCGAACATGGACTGATTTTTTCCCCCGCTTAGTTCCCATTATTGGCATGTGATTTTTTCTTTTGGTCAAACCGCATTTTCAGGCCAGGGGACTGGAACGTTTAAGTAAACATGGATCCCATTGTTATCTTGTTTGTGTAAAGGGGCCGAGCAGGGAATATTGGTCAGAAGTTTAACTCAGCAAACAAACATCTTGAGCCTTGGAAAATTCTGCTGTTTTCGCAAAAGGGATTATAATTTAAAGAGCAAATACTTCTTGACCTTTGGACACGTCATGCTGCTGTGCTACAAAGCCGACTATAGCAATAAAGCTTTTCGGGAACTGGAAGGTGAGTATCCATCACAGAATCGCCTACTTCATATCCAGAGTAGGTGTACTTGCTAGAGACAGAGCGATATTTCCCAATCGCAGGAATTCTCTCCAGGCTCTGAACATCGAACAGAGCAGCAGAGGAACAGGCTCTTCAGTCCAGGTGTGCGCCAAATTAAACTTCTGCTGGCACATGACGCACATCCCTCCATATTAACGCGTCTATCTAAAAGCGCCTGAAACGCCACTGTGGTACCGGCTTCCGTCACTACATCTGGCAGCCCGTTCCAAGCAACAACCCCTTTCAAAACTCACTGCACACATTTCCTCTTAAATTTCTCCTCCAACCTTACATGCATGTCCTCGTATTTGTCATTTCGATCCTGGGAAAAAGATTGACCTATGCCCCAATATTACACATGTTTACAGGTCTCACCTCAGCCTCTGAAGCTCCATTGAAAACCAATGTTGTATCACATCTGGGTAGCTGATACACTCGAATCCAGACAGTATCTTGTTCTGTTAGACGTCTTCTGCACTCTCTCCAAAGCATCCACGTCCTTTCAGTAATGGAGATATCAGAATTGCACGCAATTCTCCAACTGTGGCCTAACCGAATTTTATAATAGCTGCACAGGACTTCCCGATTCTTACGCTCAATGCCCCGACCAATGAAGGCAAGCGTGCCATATGGTGTTACCAGATAATAGACTCGGGTGGCCACTTCCAGTGAGGTATGGACTTGGATCCCAAGATCGTTTTGTACATCAATGCTCTTCAGGATGCTCTCATTAACTGTACATTTTCCCTTTAGATTTGACATCCCAAGGTGCAACACCACAATTGCCCGGACTAAACTTCATCAGCCATTTCTCCATCTATCTGCAACTGATCTATGTTCTGCTGTATCCTTTGACAATCTTCATTGCCAACAGACCTAATGTTTTCGTGTCTCAAAACTTAATTTCTTTGGGAATAACCTCTGGCACGGTATCTCTCAGATCAATGGAATAGCTGATATATAGTCATGGAGCCGTGCAGAAACAGACTCCTGCACTTCCGTATCTGCAGGATTACATGAACTACGTCACTGGCAATGTCAAAACATGCTGGAGAAGTGGATGATTTTAATGTAGGGAATTAAACCGTGGATTTAAGCCTCATTGTAGTAGTTTGCTAGAGCAATATAGTGCCGTGGCTAGAAGAGTTGAAACAACAATTGAAATTTGGAATTACCTCAAGTTGATCAGCATTGAATCTCTTCCCATCTTACAAGGTAGAAACCGAACTGGTTTTACATTGAAGCCACTGCAAAGGTCGGAGGTCATGAGCTCAATGATGTCACATTGGATAAGGAAGACCTCCAGCGCGTAGTAAAGCCTCAGACTCTTGAGAAATAAAGTCCGTGCACGACACGAAAGAAATCCCAGCTCCTCAGAATGAAAGGCTCACCATGGAAAGGGAAACGTAAGAGGAATAGAGCCCCATGTTAATCTGCTTGCTGACACCATCCTCACAGTCCTGGTGGTAGCTCTGACACACTTGGCACTCCATAATCGCCGTCACTTCACTACGAGGCAGGACAACTCAAAGTGAACCTGCATCGTGCTCGTTGCCTTGCATTTATATTCCTGGGAGCAGCTTATTGGTGTAAAACCTGAGCTGACCAATGATGACTGGCAGCCATTGGTAACCATGCAGCCACTCACTATCAATGATCACGAGAGAGGAGGCAAAGGGGAGGAAGTGGTGAGTCCCCGAGCCAATCACGACTTGGTGAGACGTCTTAATGACGAAGGAAATGATCGGTTTTGTTACCTGAGCTACGATGTTCCACCCCGTCCTCAGATTAACCTGGACCGTTTCAGACACCTCTCTGCCTTTTTTGCATCTCCCTGTCTCCATCGTAGGAGACAAACTATCCACCGGAGTACACTATAAAGCCACAGATTCTCACAACGAATCTTCCAATCCTCTCTCCTGCAATAACGCCATCACATTCCGTCGGTGTCTGTCTCCGCCACATTTGTCCTGAAGGTGAGGCTTTCCGATCCAGAACATCTGCAGTGTCCTCCTTTGTCAGGATATGTGACTTCCCCTCTGCTGCAGCTGATGGCCCTCACTCACGTTTGGGCTCACAACACGCCACCACCAAAGAGATCAGAGACAGACTTTCCTTGGCCCTGATCTTTCACAGCACTACCCTCCAAACTCAGCATCTCCTCTTTCGCCATGTCCACACGCTGCAACAGGATCCCACCGCCGGTTACATCTCCCCCTCCATCCCACCCCACCATTTCTGCTTCCCAACAGGGACAACTCCCTCCACTCCTCTCGCATCCCTTCACCTCACCTCTCATTCTCTCCCTGCTATCACTGCGTCGCGTCTCCTCATCACTCATCCCTCTGCTCTCATCCCTTCTCCTTTCCTCTCCTCTCTGCTAACCCCACGCTACTCCCCCAGCTCTCCCTTCCTGTCCAGTAAAAGAAGTCCCATCTCTCTGACCCACATCCTCTCTGTCTCCTCCCTTGCTCCTCGCCTCTCTCTATTCTCATATCATGTATCCTCAGCCCCTCCTCTCCGAGCCCCTCCTCTCTGAACACTCTCCTCTCGGAACACCTCCTCTCCGCAGCCCCTCCTCTCTGGACCCTTTTTCTCTGAACCCAACTTCTCTGAACATTAACGCTGACCCCCACCCTCTCTACTCTCTACCCTCATCTACTGTCCTCTCTGCACACCTCCTGTCCTGACCAACTTTTGCCCCGTCCGCTCTGCTCGACCTCTGCCCTTCCGTTGTACTTCCTACCGCTCTCTTCTCTGCCACATTCTCGACCACCCTCTCTGCCCATGTTGTTCACGCCTTCTCTCTCCAGCGTCTCCTCAGTGTCCACCTATTTCGCCTCTGCTCTCTTCGCAGAAACGCTCTCTGACCCCCGCTCTCTGCCCCTCCCTCTCAGCCCCTTATGGACGCCCCGCAAACTCTCTGCTCCCATCCTCTCTGCTCGCTGTTCTCTTTCTCATCTTGCCACCTCCTCTCTATTCAAACCTCTTTGTTTCCCCTCTTCTGCGCCCACCTCCTCCTCACCGTCCACCCATCCCCTCTCTGGCCACCTCTTTTCTCTCTCAATACCCCTGCAATCTTCTAACAACGCGTCCTCTGCTTCCCCCACCTCGCTCAGCTCCAGGCTCCTTGGAATGTTGTGTTCTGGTCGCCGCACGTTACGATAGACGGGAAGAAGCCGGGGTGTGTGCAGGTAAGATTCACCAGCATGCTGCCTGGACTGGAGATCTTTAGTTAAAGGAGGGACTGGATGGGCCGGGACTGTTTTCTGTGGAAAGAAGGCTGAGGATTGATCATATGGCGGTCTATAAAATTATGAGGGGCAGAGGCAGGGTGAATAGTCACAGTCATTTCCCCAAGCTGGGGGAGTCAAAAGCTGGAAGACACAGGTCTCAGTGGGACCGGAAAGATTTAAAGTGGATGTGAGGGGCAACTTTTCCCACACAGGGTGGTGGTTGTATGGAACTGCAGTGGAAATGACAGAGGCAGATAAAATTACAACAATTAAAGGACATTTCAACAGGTACCCGGACAGAAATGTTGGGAGGGATCTGGGCCAATCGCCGGTGAACGGGACTAACTTTGGCAAACACCTTGGTCAGCATGGGATTTGGAAACGAAGGGACTGTTTCCGTGCTGTATAACTCTGTGACTGAGTCTCTCCCTTTCCTGACGGTGACCCTCACCTCTGCACCATCTTCTCTGGCCACCGTCCTCTATCACCCCCTCATCTCTTTCCTTCCTTTTCTCTCGCCCCCTTTGCTCTCACCACTTCCTCGCTGACACACCCACATCTACCACCGCCTCCTCTCCGGCCCATTTCTCTTAGTTCCCCCTTCCTCTTCGATTTCTCTCCATAAACGCCTCTTCTGAACAGCCTCTTCTCTGAACGCCCCCTCTCTGAATCACATCCTCTCTGTACACCGACGTCTAATGAACCATCCTGTCGGATGCCCCGCCTTTACCATACTGTCTGCAATCCTCCTCCGAGTTATCTGTCTGCACTCTCCACCCTGCACTCCTTTACTCTCCCCACTCTATGCCCTCTCTTCTCTGCTCACTCTACTGTCTGCTCCCACCTCTCTATAGACCTCCTGTCTATCCCCTCCTCTCTGACCCCCATTTTCTCACTCGATATCTCCCCAATACCATTTTCTCTCCTCTCTGTACACTCTGTACCACTCCCTCAGCGCTACGCTCGACTGCATCCTCCTCGTTCCAAACCCTCGTTTGACCCCTTCTCTATGCCCTCCTCTTTCCCCTCTGCACTGGCCACTTTATCTGCTCCGGTCCTCTCTGCAACTTTTCTGCCACATCCTTTCTGCCGCGTCTCTGCCCTACCCCTTCTCTCTCCTCTCTTCCCCGCCTTCATCCCTCTCTCACTGCCTCTCTCCCTTCTGCTCCACTCCATCTCTGAACCCATCTCCTGCCCTCTCTCTTGCTCCTCTCATTTTGTCTTTCCTCTCTTTTGCCTCTTCCTCTGTCTCCTGTTTCTCTCTCCTTTGCTCCACTTTCAACATCCCTTACACGACCCCCTCCTCTTTCTCAGACTCCTCTGTTCTATCTTCACTAGTTGAGGGAAAGGCCGTTGTCATGATACCATTCCACTTGGCTCGCTATCCCCTTAATGACCTCCATGAGACGAGTCGCCATCAAACAAAATGGCGCGGTAGCGCGTCGACTCCTTACAAGCAGCTCTCTGCAGATCTACTTAAGGCCTTCAGTGTGAATATCGGACCTCTTCACTCATCCCACCGTGTGTGATCATGGGATCCAAAAACACACGTTCTGCTTCAAATCAGTGCTAATGGGCATCAGCCTGAAAGGTCGATTACTTTTTAGGATCTTGGCTCCTTGTTTTCTTTTAAGTTCACTCCTTTTGATCGCCATTGTGGTTGTATCTAAAGGAAAGTGTGAGAGGGGATCATGGATTCACACAGCACAGAAACATGTCGAGATATCTGGTCGATCACGATTGGGCGAGGCATCGGAAGCTACGGAACAAGTGTTGGTAACTGGGAGGGGTTTCGATTGGTTCTTTGTTTTCGGCATGGACATAGTGTTCGACAGGTCTCGTCCGCTGGTGCAGGAATCTGTGACTCAATTACATCTCTGCAAGTTGTTTTCATCATCCCGGGCTGTGAGACGCATTCGATGGACGTCCTGCACTACCTGTGCGTCTGTGCTGCACTCACGGTTGGCGTTCTGCTTCAGGGATGAGGTCAGATATACGGTGGGTGGGCTGCTTTGCCTGTGGTCTCTATCACGTACTGTGTGAGTCAGGCTGCTGTACCTCTGGTTACAGATGGATAATTAGTGAGACGAATCTGTGCTGCGGCGTCTGTAATACAGAAACAATAGAGACATTCGGCTTCGTTAATGATCTCCGTGGTGGATAAAACCCAGCGATGACCACACTGGCAGGCAGAGTTAACAGTTCACCTGTTATCCGGGACATTAGTAGATTCTGAGACACAAGATCTTAGGTATCGCATAGAACAAGAAGGAGAGCGCAGTTCATATTAACAGGGGTACTGGCATTCAGAAAGTTTTATGGAACACGTTCTGCCGTGAATATCTTCCTGAAATCGAAATTAAATGCTCACGAATCAAGACTTTTAACAGTTCCAGTCGAGTCCTGTGTTCCGCAGGGCGAACTATAAAACTACCGGAATGCAGGAGGAGTGAGATTGTACTGGAGAACGGTGAAAGGAGATTCAGCGGTTCGATTATGGGGAACGACTGAACGGGTTGTCCTTGTTTTCCTTGGAGCGGAAGAGGTTGAGGAGAAATCCGAGTAACTCAAGATGATGAGATGCAAACATGTTGTGGGAGATGAGTAAGACCGGGCGGCAGAGATATCTGGTGAAGAGAAAGTCGGCCAGAGGGTATCTGGCGACTATTTCCCACTGGGAGGTTTGGATTGCTTCTTCGTGCTCGCGGTAGACACATTGGGTCGAACGGATACCTCGGCTGGTGCATCTCAATTGCTAAATTGGGAAATCGGTTCATTATCATCACGTGTACCGAGGTACAGTGAAAAATCTTTGTTTTGCATGATATCCAACAGATCATTTTATTACAACAGTGTATTGAGGTTGTACGGGGAACAACCATGACAGAATGCAGAATAAAGTGTTACAGTTGCAGAGAATGTCGAGTGCTGGCAGGCAATCAGGTACAAGGCCATCTTCGAGTCATAAGATGTAGCTTTAAAAGAGCAGAACGATTATAATAGAAGTTACGAGTTGATCTGCAGAGAGCAGCCTGCAATAAGTCGACACGCTCCGGCGCCGTAGATCTCCCTATTAATGTTAATTAAAGTTACTGAATACAAACCGCTTGCCACATTTTGAATGAGAGTTGCTGCTTCAGATGCAGTGGCCGTGATTGATGTCAAGCTGAGGTGTCAGATATCTCAATAATAGCGTTGGTCGTTGTCAACTTCACTAATGGCTTGTGTGATACATAGGATGGGCGGCTCTTTCTGCCAGTGTCGTGTGGTACGGACACAGTGGGCGTTCTGCGTCGTCTATGGGGTATGAAACCCTGTGGGTACCCTGTTCTGCCAACAGTCTCAATTACACACAATGTGAGTCACCCCTGCTTTACCTCTGGTTAAGTTCCGGTAACACAGAAAAAATGAAGGCACTTTTCTTCCCGAACTTTCATGATTTCTGTCATGGACTGAGTTTGGCGACGACTCCGCTGACAGGCAGAATGAATCATTAACACGTGCTCCGTAATATTAATAAATTGTGACAACCAAACTCCAGGATGCCACATAGAACAAGAGGGAGTGCGCGGTTGATACATTATTAACCGGGTCATAAAATATTCAGTGTGTTCTATGCAACATGTTCTGATGTTCAAATCTTTCCCAAATCGAAAAATATTGACTTCACGAATATAGATTATTTTATACCGGTAGCTATTCAGTCCTGTGCTCCTGTAACAAACAATTAAAACACACACACAAAAGAAAGTCTTGCAAAGCCGAGAACAGTCGATCGATGAGCTGCAGTCAATTTCATTGGGACAAAATAAAGGCAGGAAATATAAGTACCGAATTTGATTCTGCCCTCATGAAGAAAATATTGCATGTGTACACGAAATTGACAAAAAAAAATGTAAAACTGGAAAATCGCAGCCTGGCTACAGAAAGAGAAGCCAGTTAACGTTTCACGTCCTTCCTCAGAACGGGGAAATATCGGGGTGAAGACCGATATTCACGGAGCGCAATGGTCCATACATCAAAGTACCGAACAAAGTAGTCCTGGAAATAACGAATGAATTGATACTCATTTCTCACAGCTCTGCAATCTCTGGAACAGATGACAGAGGTTTAATAAAGTGGAATAAATTCCATTGTTTGAAATGGTATTCTGGAGAGAACAATTAATGATGAAGAAATGAGCCTGGCATTGGAAGAGAGAGAGAGAGAGAGAGAAAGTCCAGCGCTCATTGATAAAGGCGCTGAGGAAACTGTGGCAACATCACACAGAGCCGACATGGATTTACCAAAGGGAAACTGAAATGGAATACTCTAAAATTATTGGGATTTTCGAGGACGTAACGATCATAACAGCTGGATACAAACCAGTGAATTGGGTGTATCTGGATTCCCAGAAGGCCTTAGATTACGTCGCATGCAGGATTAAAATTCACGGGATTGGGGACAAATTATTGATATGGGTCGGGAACTGGTCACCACGTGGTATTCCCCGATTCTCAGGAAGCCACCAGAAATTTACCGTTTAAATGAGGACCTTATCATGTCATATAGATATCAATGATTTAGAAGACGGAATTAAATATATCAATTCAATGAGGGCTTTAAAGCTGGGTGAGAGAGCGAGATATGAGGGAGAATGGAAAAAAATCGAGTGTTTGGGCAGGTTGGATATGTGGGTGAATGAAAGGCATCGCAGATTAAAGCGGAGAAATGTGCGTTTTATCAATTTTCATGGCAAGATAGGAAGGCAGACGATCATTGTAACGGAGGAAGATTGGGAAGGTGGATATTGGAAAGAAGTATTGACGACTTTGTGCAAGAGATTTTGAAGTTTTCGTTCAAGTGCCTCAGGCGATTCAGCATTATGTTGGCCTTCATCGTCTGAGGATTCGAGTGCAGTGGCAGCGACGGCTTGCCTCAATTGTACAGCGCCTTGCTGAACCATTCTGATTTTATCTGTTTATGTTTTTTTATTCATGACGGAGGCAATTAGGCCGATCGAGTCTCTGCTGACTATCAGGGAAGTGATATTAATCTCCCACTCTCCCACACTCTTGTTTGTATTCTATTCTCTAAAGCATGCACATCAACACCCCCCAATTCTTCAGTGAAACACCTGCACGGCCGGGTTGTACAGCAGCGAATTCAGCCAATAACGAGCCCGTGTTTGGAATCTGAGAGGATTCTGAAGCATCTTGTTGAACCTTTCATGGAGGACGTGCAAACGGTGCTCAGGTAGAACCGGACGTCAGAATAGATCGGGGTGGGTGGGGCAGTGAGGAAACGGCACCACCTGGTGTGCATTCTGCCCTCCCTAAAGTATGGATCAGGACGGTTTGACTCTGATGGCTCTGTTTGGATTTCCAGGCAGGTCTCCAGCGATTACTATTTTACTTCAGATTTTCTCTTTCAATGATGAGCCGGAGGCTTTCGTCCTTTTCTGTACCATTGTGCGTTCTGCGGCATTTGTTTCAATAACGATTCATAATTTGGGGAATGGCGCTCGAAGAGACAAGTTGTTGTTGTTAACATCTTCAATGATTTATTCCGGACTGCAGACGAATTGCGCCAGCGGAATCAGAGCGCTCCCAATGAGTTTCTCCGGGCTTTCCTCGTTCTCCTGAGACACCTTATCCACTCATCTAAATCTATCAGCATCAACTTCCAGTCTCTTCCTTCACACATCCTTGTTTAACCTTCCCTTAACTTTATTCATTTTATTTTATTCTATTATTTCCACGTGGTTACCAGTTTTTTGGTAGATACATTATAATGCCCTTCAAAACCTTTAATCCTTTTCAGGACTTCGGTTCAAATAAAACTCTCCGCATTGATTGTTTCTGATGAGGAAAATAACCTGCTTGATTCCCCTGCTTCCCCGGTATCATCCCTGTCAACATCTCCAATTCCCTTCACGTAATTTTTCGCACTGCATGGAGGGACTTGCACACAGTCATGTCAGCCGCAGTAGCATTCGGACATTCGATGTAGGAGCAGGGTATTCCGTGCGGGCCCGCCAGGTTAGTTCTCTGCTGAGGAAGGTCAGCGCTGATCCAATTTAAACCTCACCCCCCATTACTGACTAAATGTGGGAGCCTCACATTTCATTGCTTTTAAATGTCAATCTACCAATACAATAAATGTTTTTATGCTCTGCCTCTATCGCCATTAAGAAACGGTGTCCTAAATACTGACAACCCTCATGGAGAATTATCAGTTATGCCTGTCATAGATAGATTGTACCTATCTCTGGATTGAACTTCATACACATAAGGTAAGATAAGATAAGATGTCTTTATTAGTCACATGTACATCGAAACACACAGTGAAATGCATCTTTTGCGTAGAGTTTTCTGCAAGTGTCGCCACGCTTCCAGCGCCAACATTGCATGGCCACAACTTCCTAACGTCTTTGGAATGTGGGAGGAAACCGGAGAACCCGGAGGAAACCCAGACAGACATGGGGAAAATGTACAAACTCCTTACAGACAGTGGCTGGAATTGAACCCGGGTCACTTACGGAAGGTCGCAGACTTGAAATGTTGACTTTCTCTTTCCAGAGATGCCGCTGACGCGCTGTACCACACCCCCCACCAACCCCTCCCCAGCATTTTAGATTTACAGATTGACAGCGTCTGACTTTTTTAAACAGGTCATCTTTTCCACATATCCCCTGTGACGATTTCTCCTCGTTTAACGTAATTCAAATCAGTCACCTATCCTTTTTTCTAATCATCTTGGAAGAAAACATCATCGGCCCCGCATTACTTCAGAAGGCAAATTACCAGGGAGGAGGCATTTGTAGCCTTGCAGCGAGTTCCGTTGGATAAATCCCCAGGGCCAGACCGAGTGCAACTTCGGACTTCGTGAGGGGCTGGAAGAGAAATTGCGGAGGCCCTTGTGGGGATATTCACTTCATCGTGAGCCACCGTAAGACTGGAAGGTGGCTACTATTGTTCTGTAGTTTAAGAAGGGGAGCGAGGACAACCCGGGGAACTACGGGACGGTCAGCCTGATATCAGTAGTAGGGAAGCTACTGCAAGGAGTTCTGAGGGACAGGATCTCCCAGTATTTGGAACAAGGAATGTGATTAGGAGAAGACAGCACGCCTTTGTACGTGGAAACTCGTGGTCACGAAACTTTTAGATTTATTGAAGCAAAAGGGTAGATAAAGATAGGGCGCTGGATGTTTTGGACTTTAATAAAGCCTTCTACTTGGTCCCGCATGGTGGGCTGATCTGGAAGGTTAGATTCCACGGAATCCAGGAAGAGCTTATTGGGTGAGTTCAAAATTGGCTTGGAGGTAGGAAGCAGAGTGCAGTGGTTGTTTTGTTTTCTCTCGAAATGGAGGCCGGTGACCAGTGGTATGCCGCAGGGGTCGGCGTTGGGACATTTGTTATGCATTGTTTTTGTGAATTTCATGGATGTGAATGCTCGAGGCTTTATCAGTAAATTTATGGATGACACGAAATTAGGAGGTACTGTTGATAGTGAAGAAGATTACCTTAGATTGCAGGGGGATCTTCATCAGATAAGGACGTGGAGAGAGGAGTTGCAAACGGATTTTAGTACAGGTCAGTCTTAGGTGTGCATTTTGGAAAGTCAAACCAGAGTAGGCGATACTATGAAAGGTAAGGTACAAGGGACTGTATGGACTAAGTGACCGAAGATTACAAGTCCAGAGTTCGTTGAAAGCGGCATCACAGGTGGGTGATGGAAAAGGCGTTTATCCCGCTGGTTTTCCTCGGCCAGGGCATTGAGTATAGGAGCTGGCACATTATGTTGTAGTTATATAAATCGTTGGTGAGGCCGCACTTGGCGTACTGTGTGCAGTTTTGTTCACCGTATTATAGAAAGTACGTGGTTAAACAGGTAAGAATGCGGGGAAAATTGACGAGGATGTTTCCCGGACCAGAAGGTCCGAGTCACAGGGAAAGGTTGGCCAGGCAAGGACCATAGGAGAATGAGTGGCGACCTTGTAGAAGTGTTTAAAACTGTGAGGCATACTCAATCTGGATGGTAACAGACTTTCCCCTAGGGTAGGGGAGTCCAACACGAGGGGGTATATGTTTAGGGTGAGATGGGAAAGATTTAAAAAGGACCTGAGGGGCAAGATTTTCACGCAGAAGCTGCTGACTACACTGAAAGAGCTGCCAGAGGAAGTGCTTGAGGCAGATACAATAGTGTCATTTAAGCAGCACTTGGATAGGTACATGGAGGGGCGGAGCTTGAAGGAATATGGACTGAACGCAGGAAATTGGGACCAGTTGGGTGGATATTGTGGTCGGCATGGACTCGTTTGGCCGAAGGGTCTGTATCCGTGCTGTATTGCTCTATGACTCTGAGACTTATAAGGCAAGACGCCTAGTTCTGGAATCTCTCTAAAAATATTATAATCTGTTCATTAACACTCAATTGATTAACAGCTTCCTGAAATGCGCGGAGCAAAATTATGCACATTATCCTCAAAGCTGTTTCTCTAATGCCGTTGTGTTAGGTGTAATTGACTTCAAAGAAGCCTAGCAAAAATGGATAAAACTGAGTTGTATTCTCAAATTGTTCTACTTGAATAGCAGTGATTTATAACTCCCTCTTCTCCTCAGGTGTTCAGAAAATGCTAAATATACAGTGAAATGCAAAAATTTGGGCACCCCTGGTCAAAATTTCTTTTACTCTGAATAGTTAAGTGAATAAAAGATGAACTGATCTCCAAAAGTCATGCAGTTGAAGATGAAACGTTCTTCAACATTTTAAGCAGGGTTATTGCATTCTATTTGTTTTGGGCAATTTTAGAGTGAAAAAGGAAAGGAGCACTATGCAAAAGTTTGGGCAGCCCAAGAGATTTAGATAACTTTTGCCAAGGTCTCGGACCTTCATTAGCTTGGTAGGGCTATGGCTTGTTCACAGTCATCGTTAGCAAAGGGCAAGTGAGACTAATTTCAAAGCTTTATAAATATTTTACTGCTCAAACCTTGTCCCAACAATCAGCCGCCATGGGGTCCTCGAAGAAGCTGCCTAGCACGCTGAAAATTAAAGTAAATAATGCCCACAAAGCAGGAGAAGGCTATAAGAAGACAGCAAAGTGTTTTCAGGTAGCGGCTTCCTCAGTTTGTAATGTCATCAAGAAATGGCAGTTAACAGGAACGGTGGAGGTCAAGTTGAGGTCTGGAAGACCAACAAAACTTTCCGACAGAACTGCTCGTAGGATTGCTAGAAAGTCTAATCAAAACCCATGTTTGATGCAAAAGACCTTCAGGAAGTTTTATCAGACTCTGCAGTGGCGGTGCACTGTTCTACTCTGCAGCAACACCTGCACAAATATGACTTTCATGGAAGAGTCATCAGAAGAAAACCTTTCCTGCGTCTTCACCACAAAATTCAGCGTCAGAAGTTTGAAAAGCAACATCTAAACAATCCTGATGCATTTTGGAAACAAGTCCTGTGGACTGATGAAGTTAAAGTGGAACTTTCTGGCCGCAATGAGCAAAGATATCTGTGGATAAAAATGCTGCACCAACATACACCTCTGAATTAGGAACAATAAGTATCACATGATGTGTAAACTCTGCCCTTCACCATTCCATAACACACTGGTTGACGACAAGGCACACAATGATTCACAATGACAAGCACCTGGCACTGTATTTACACTGCTCCACCCCCCCCATACACACACTATATTATCAGGGTCCTCCAAACCAGGCTTATCGGCCGTTACTATGGGCTGAGCCTGGCGCTACCCCAGAGCGTGAAACAGTCTCATAACAAGTTCAACCGTTGTTTGATGCAGAGTTTAGCTTCCTTGGAGTCTGGCATCCAATACATTATATTCAAGCAGAGAAGCCACTCCCCACAGAGTGAAGTTGAAACTGACAGATGAGATGTCTGCTGAGCAGGCCAACATCCACATGACAGATTAAATCTACATCTTCAGTGTACACTGAGGCATCTCTTAACCAGACCTGACTGTTACACGTAGTGTGAGCTGCCACTGCATTGTGTCATGAGACAACTTCAGAACTTCAGAGCAGGCACAACGCTGCTTATTAATGGAACTAATGCACCCTGTTCCGGGCAGGTAGATACCTCCAGATACCTAATGTGTGTTACTTATGGAGTTAAGCGTCCCACGAATCTACTATCAGGCAGCCACAGATCAAACGACATGCGTTTCTGAAAGGCTTATCTCCCCTTGTACTTTCCACCCACCATCAGAAAAGGTGCCACACCTCTCACCTGCGAACTCTAACTCCACAACACTGGATGATCAGTCACCAGAAGAGGTACAATACCCGCTAATGAAAATTCAACATTCCCAGTAGCCAAACCCTACCTATCAGACTCAGATGCAGCCGGTTACACAGGATTGGTTCAAACCTTACATTGAACAAGCTGACACCAAACTCCAGGCCAAATCACTATTACGTAAGAAAGGTTAGTTAGATTTAAAAGAGTAGTTACTTAAATATTCGTTTTCGACTTGTTATCAGACCAACAGAGTGAGCGTTACCTACATGGTACCATGAGCACTCAGGATATTTCCAGCGACTGTTGACTGTAGAATGAAGCTTCCGGAATTCTGCACTATCAGGAACCTCCAGGACAGACTCATACAATTTTGTCCAAGTGAGAATATTACCCTGCACTGAACCACAAATCAACTCCAGTTCTGCAGGACAAATGATAACAGAGAGTCCAGGCAAGGCCGAAGTCCTTTTACACGAAGCCACCTGAACTGTAAGATGGGAAGACTCCACAAGAGGCCACACTCCTGTTACCTTCGTAATGAATACTCCCGATGGTTGGTATCCTCAGAAATTTTCAATCCTGACCCAGCGCCTATTACCAGCAAAGTGAAGCACCCCGCTGTACTACATATGGACACACAATGCACATCGCCTCTTGATGACAGATGAATCTTGGCGGGACGTTGTCGTTAGATACATGCAGAACCCGCCCAAGTTCTGTCACTCACAGCATAAAACTGTCTATTAAATCGGCTTTCTGGTATCTCCAGAAGAGTTGAGGCATGAGATTCAGCTCAAACTACAAATAAGCACCATACAAGAGGCGCAAAGGAGTGAGATAGACCGGCTAGTTGAGTGGTGTCGCAACAAAATCAGATTCAACGTCAGCAAGACCAAGGAATTGAGTATGTACTTGAGCAAGGGACAGTCGGGAGAATACATACCAGACGTTATCGAGGGGTCAGCGGTGGAAAGGGTGAGCCGCATGAAGGTTTCTGGACGTCAACATCTCACAGGTTCAATATTGGGACCAAACCACTCATGAAATCACAAATAAGTCACGCCAGCGGATCTACTTCGTCAGGAATTTAAAGGAGATTTGGAACATCACCAAAGGCTCCTGCAAAATTTCGACAGGTATACGGTGGCGAGCGTTTTGACTGGTTGCATCACATCCTGCTGTGGAGGTTCCAATGCGCAGGAGTGCCAGAGGCTGAAGAGGGTTAGATTGAATCATAGGCACACGCACTCCCCACCACCCAGGATATCTTCAAGAGGCAGTGCCTCAAGAAGGCGGTGTCCATCAGCAAGGACATACGCTGTCCTTGTTATTTGAGAAACAACAACTTCCCTTCTGGCATCGAATTTCTGAATCGTCCATGAAACCATGAGCACTACCTCGTTATTCTTCTTTTGCACTATTCATTTTTTTTTGTAATTTGCAGTATGTTTTGTCTTTATGTTTTGCACTGTAGTTCTGCCGCAAAACAAAACAAAAAAAAAACACGACATATGTCAGAGATAATAAACCTGATTCTGATTCTGAGAACCGAATGTGAATATATAATATAGTTGGGTACAGCCATAGAGTCGAGGTGTACAGACGCCACGTGCGATTGTGATCGGACCAGGCAAGAAAAGTGGATCAATCAATAGAAGTACAGAAGGATCAAGCTTCGCAGAGAGACGTTTCAGACCATGCAATAATGAAAGAAAAAGATCTGGAGCTCGCTTTAAAGTGGGTTCAGGAAATGATACAGACGATCCGACTATACGAGTGCGATCAGTTTATAGAAGAAGGTGGGATTAGAAAACAGTGGAGAGTGGAGTCAGAACGTAGAGCAATCATACAGGAGTTTGGGATCCGACATGCAGTAAGGTGGTATCAGACCATACAGGAACGTGGAATACGTCCGCAAAGAGGAGTTGCTTTAAGCAGCTGAACCAGTTTAAGGAGATATTAGGGTATAGATCACGAGCTTAAATTACTGTAATATGTCGTTGATATATGTTGATCTTTGGGACTGCGAAACATACTTGTGCCATGTTAGTCTCCGCAATGGTGTCAGTTTGATATAAAGTGTTAGATCGAGGTGAGACAAAAAAATTACAAGGGGAGAAAAATATCTCCATGTTTGGAAGATTGCCACACGGAATTTTCGCCTATTGGTATGGTCGGATTTTCCACACTTTGATATTTCTGAAATAAATCTCCAAACTGGCGCAATGTGTCACACCAGGGATTTCAAGAGGATGTTGTAATCTCTGTTCAAAACTTTTAAGTCGTTATTTTTAACTGTAATGAAACTGCGATGTCCCCGTGGAGTTCCTGAAAGGATATAAAATCCTTAGAAATATATCGTCATTTGGAGAGCTCGTCCACACCAAAAAAAACGATGCTGGATACATACCGTGATGCCGAGAAAATAGTTTACGTGATCATCGCCGTCATTGGAGTGTCTGGTAAGTAAGTGCAACAATTCAAGTTGAAAAATGTGTTATGTGAATTTATATTTGCAAATAAAGAAGTGGATAAGTATCATGCCTTAGGTAGGAGATCAAGTGTCAAATGCAATTAAAAATTACAGAAATAATAAAGATTACTTTGGAGAAATTAATGGCATTGAAACGATTATTTCCATGGTCTGAAAGTCTGTATCTCCCAGAAGTAAAAGAGGTGGTCCGTGTACAGATTGTCATCTTTAGAAAATGTTCCAACAGTTTGGAGTGTGTCAACGGCTTTCCACAATTTAAGGAAATTGGCAGGGAGAAAGTGATTAACTACAAATTGGTTAGTGTAACAGAGTAATAGGGAGCAAAGTCTATTGTATCAGGACATTCAATATATCAAAGTGAATAGAAGAAATTAAGCCGGGTTTCCGAAGAGTGAACCTCTTGAAAGTTTTGAGGATACGGACGGCAGAGCAGACATGGGAGAACCGGTGGACGTGCTGCATTGGTGTTTTGAGAAGATGGTTGATAAATCCCCACAATGAAGCACCTGTATTTTGAGGAGATTATTGCTAAATCCACTCAATGAAGCACTTGAAACATAGATAATGTAGCAGCAGTGATAACCAGTTGTTTGGCACGAGACAGAGAATAGGAATAACTGATCTGTTACGAGTGTTTCACTCCTGCAGTTTTCTGCGGTTCCAGTCCGAGGACCCCACTTATTCGAAATATTTTCCTATTATTTCGATAAATGGATGAAATACAATATTTATGCGTTTACAAATCAAATTAAACTGCGCGTGACAATAAGATTTGAATATCATTCAAAGAGCTTCAAATAAGTTATGCAATTTAGTGAGTGGGAAAATACTCCTAATGTGCGATGTGCCTACTTATCTGTCTCGGTTTAGAGAAAGATTTAAAAAAACAACATTAACGAAATGGTCAATGATTGGGAACTGCTCGTGGCTGAAACGTCTTTCGTACCTTCGTGCCCCACTCACTGGAAACAATCTTCAAATGCGTGAAACCGGAAATAAACGCAGATAGGTTTGGAAACGTTCATCGAAATTGGATAATTTGAAACGTGCCTTGTCGGGCAGTTGCAGCCTTTTGGACTAAATATCAATTGCAAGCATTTCAGGCACCCAATTTCTTTGCTTCTGTGAGAAGCGGCTAGCGTTGCTGTGAGGTTATTCATCTCTAAAATTAATATCGTTTTGCCTTCTCACCGTAGATGTAGCCTGACCCGTTCGGGTTTACCACATACTTCCCGCGCTTTTACTTTGTTGCAATAGCTACCTCCTCCTCCAGTTCACAGCGTTTAAAAACTGGTGTGTGTGTGTGTGTGTGTGTGTGTGTGTGTGTGTGTGTGTGAGTGTGTGTGTGTGTCCGTGTGTCCGTGTGTCCGTGTCCGTGTGTGTGTATGTGTGTGTGTGTGTCCGTGTGTACATATAGATATGTAAATAATATA
>JAUZTB010000083.1:432225-447054 GCA_034780895.1 Rhynchobatus australiae | reverse complement strand
ACACACACACACACATAGACACACACACACACACACTCACACACACCATCTTAAAGGAACCTCACTAATTGTAACCTAGTCTGTAACACATTGGACATTGAAGTAGAATCTATTTGTTCAATGTCCCCATGAATATATTCAATTCAACTTAAATGAATGTAATGTAAAGAAGGACATGTGCTGAAAGAAAGACATAAATATAGCATGTTTTTGAATAAATTTAAAATCAAAACAAGCAGTAGGCCGTTCCGGCTTCTGGGGAGAGCAGTATTACACAATTGACATCGACACACATACCGTTCCTGGGTGTGTTCGAACCAGCAACCTTTCGGTTAACAGCAGATATGATGATTGAAGAAGCCACGGAGAAAGGAAGCGGGAACAGATGTGCCAATACCGAGCTGTGAAGCTGTGACCAGTGATCGGTGCTGGAACCCTGTATTTCACAATCATCATCAATGATTTGAATCAGAGGGTTACGGACAATATAAAATAGCGAATGTTGGAATCAATCGGCAATTCGAGCAGCATCTGTGGAGACAGAAACTGAACTAACGAGTCAGGTCGCTCGAGGACGGGGTTTTGGCCTGAAACGTTCACTCTGTTTCACTCTCCACAGACGCTGCCTGCTGAGCGTTTCATTTATTTGATTTTCTGATCTTCCTTTAGCTTTCCATTCTCTGAAGTTTGTTTGACATTCATGGGTAAAATATCCAAGCCTGCAGACTATACAAATCTGGGTGTCAGTGTATGCTCTGAAGAGGGTGTGGAGAGGCTTCAGGGGAAGGACATGGAAAGGAGAAGGAAATGGACGACGGCATGGAAGACAACCCAATGTGGAACATTGTGAGGCGCTGGGTCGGAACAGGATTCATTTCAGGATACATGGTTGATATGGTCTGGTGTTGAATAACCCGGAACTCTTTTACAGAAAATACTGAAAATTAGCATATGGAGTCAGCAAGCAGTTGGGTGTCCAAGATCTACGTAGGACTTTATTGCAATAGTGTTGAAGTACAACAGAAAACACGTCTCACTGGAAGTATGCAAGGTACTGGCAAGATAGTGCCTTCAGCATAAAAGCGTTTGAATCGGGTGGGCGTCGGCAAGAATTTAAAAAAAATATATACATATTGTCATTCTTATAAATGCCTTAGATCACGGCTCATCTGTTGGAACCTCAACTCCGCAAACAGCCTCCCATATCTCTTTAGAAGTAAATATTCTGAGAAATGATTCTATGTTGGAGATGTAAACTTTCAATTAATTAATCCCATGAACGCTATTGACACAAACAAACACATTCCGCGGGAAATGTAAATTGAAAGCTTTATTTTTCACATAAAAGAAAACGACACGTTCCCTCCCAATACCAGTCATAGAACCACAGAAACGGAGAACAATACAGCACAATACAGGTCCTTCGGCCCAACACGTTGTGCCGCCCTTCAAACCACACCTCAGACTCTCCAACGCCTTCCTTCCACAAATCCCTCTATTTTAAATTCTTCCATATACTTATCTAACAACCTGTTGAATCTGGTAACCGTATCAGCACCACCCCAGGGAGAGCATTCCTTGCAACATGCACTATCTGGGTGCAAAACCTCCATCTGACATCTCCCGTGAACTTCCCACCCATTACCTTAAAGCCATGACTCTTGTATTGAGCATTAGGTTCCGACGGAAGAGGCGCTGGCAGTCCACTCTACTTACCGTTCTTAATACTTTGTATTCTTCGATCATGTCTCCCTTCATCCTCCTTCTCTCCAATGAGTAAAGCCTTAGCTCCTTTAGTCTTTCCTCATAATCCATACTCGATAATCCTGGTAAATCTCCTCTGCACCATCTCGAACGCCTTCACATCCTTCCTATGAAGGCTACAGTACTGGCCACAGCACTTTAAATGTGTTCCAGCCAGAGTTTCACAAAGCTGAATCATCACTTCGCGGCTCATAAACTCGATCCCACGACTTATGAAAGCGAACATCATATAAGCTTTCTTAACAACCCTATCCACCTGTGAGGCAGCTTTCAGTGATCTTTGGATATGAACCGCAGATCCCTCTATCCTCCACACTGCCCAGAATCCTGCCATTAACCTTGTACTCCGCCTTGAAGTTGTCCTTCCAAAGTGTACAACGTCACACCTTTGCGGGTTGCCACTTCTGAGCCCAGCTCTGCATCCCATCAATATCCCTCTGTAAGGTTAGACAGCCCTCCACACTATCCACAATACCACTGATTTTTGTGTCATCTGCAAACTTGCCAACCCACCCTTCCACCCCCTCATCCCTGTGGGACACAACCAGTCACAACCCTCCAATCCGAATACACACCCTCCACCGCAATCCTCTGTTTTCTACAGTCGAGCTAATTCCGAATCCACCCGGCCAAGCCTCCCTGGATACCTTGGCCTCTGAAGAGGCATACAAAGTGAAATCTTATCAACCGTCTTACTAAAATCCATGTAGACCACATCTACTGCACTACCATCATCAATCTTCCTGGTCACCTCCTCAAGGAACCCTATCAGGCTTGTGATGCAAGTTCTTCCCTTCCCAAAGCCATGCTGGTTGTCCTTAATCAGTCCATAATTCTCGAATTGCTAATAGATCCTATCAGAATCCTTTCAAACAGCTTACCCACCACATACGGAAGGCTCACTGGTCTGTAATTCCCTTGACTATCCCTACTGCCTTTTCTGAACAAGGGGACACCATTCGCCAACCTCTAATCCTCCGGTACCATTCCCGTGGACGAGGACTAACAACCAAAGTCATATCCAAGCCAACGGTTCAGCAACCTTCGCTTTCGCCTCAAGAAGCAGCCTGGGAATATTCCGTCAGGCACCGGGGACTTGCCTGTTCTAAGATGTTCTAACAGCTCCAACACATCCTCTCTCTTGATATCTACATACTCTGGAACATTACCCTTACTAACACTGGCCTCAGCGTCATCAAGACCCCACTCCTTGGTGAATACTGATAATAAGTATTCATTGAGAACCTCACCCACTTCCATAGCTTCCAGGCACATCTTTCCAACTTTGTTTTTAATCGGAACTACCTTTACCTACGACAAAAAACCTTGGTATTCTCCTTAACCCTACTCGCTTACGGCTTTTCTTGTCCCCTTCTTTCTCTCCTCAGACCCTTCTTAAGTTTTTTCCTTGATACTCCATATTCGTCACGAGCCCTATCTGACCTGACGACTTGCACCTTATGCTGCCTTCTTCTTCCTAACTAGTTGTACCGTCTCACTTGTCACCCACGGTTCCTTCACCCTTCCATTCTTTCTCTGCCTCACTGGGAGAAATTTATCCATAACATCCTGCAAGAGATCCCTGAACATTGACCACATTTCCATCGTACATTTCCCTTCTAAAGTGCCATCCCAATTTACACTCTCAAATTCATGCCTTATAGCCTTATAATTTGCCTTTCTTCAATTAAATATCTTCCCGCCGTCTTTGCTCATATCTCTGTCCATGATAATGCCAAAGGTTTTGGAGCAGTGTTCGCTGTCCCCCAGATGCTCACCACCGAGAGATCTGTTACCTGACCCGGTTCATTTCCTAAAACTATATCTAACATGCCATTCCCTCTCTTCGGCCTGTCAACATACTGTGACAGGAATCCCTCGTGTGCACACTTGATAAACTCTGCCCTGTCTAACCTTTTGGCACTAAGCAGGTACCAATCAATATTTGTGAAGTTGAAGTATCCCACGATAATAGGCCTGTTATTTTTGCATCTTGCAAAAAGCTACCTCCCAATCTGCTCCTCGGTATCCCTGCAGCTACTGGAGTGGGGGGGGGGGTTGGTGGGCAATAGAGTATACTCCCAGTAGAGTAACCACTCCTTTCTTGTTCCTAACTTCCACCATTATTGACTCAAGAGAGGATCCTTCTCCATTATCCATCCTTTCTGTAGCTGTAATATTGTCGCTGACCAGTATCTCCCCCTACCCCATCCCCCTACCCCTTTTAAAACACTGAAAACCAGGAATATTCAATATCCATTTCTGCCCTCGAGTCAACCATGTCTCTGTAATAGCCACAATATCGCAGTCCCATCTACTTATCCACGCTCTCAGTTCATCACTCTTATCCCTGATGCTTCTTGCATTTAAGTAAATGCACTTTATGCCACCCACCTTTCTACTTTTATAGTCTGTAGTCTGTTTCTCCTTCCTCAAAAAAAAATGCTTTAATATGAATTGGTTCTCCGGTGTGCGAGTGAGTTATTCGACTCAAAAGGTCGAATCACCAAAAAAGTCGATGAAGCTGACAGACAATCAGTGTCGTGAATCGAAAATTCAGGAAGTAAACGGTACAACAGTGTGGGGACAGTGAACAAGAAATGGCCTTGGGATAGCTCAAAGGAATCCACCTGAGTTAGTTCTGAGATGACGAATAGCAAATCTGCGATTTTCGTGACGGCCTGGCAGCGAGTCCTGAATATTCAGAGACGGCGCTCTCGTCGGCATAGGATCACAATCGGCAATAACTTCATTCTAAGGAAGTGGAAAGGATGTGGATACGTTACTGACGATACAAGAAACAAAATAACCGTTTGCCTTTTGCTGAGTAACTCCGCCAGCTGTTTCTTTGTATAGCACAGTGAAAAATGAGTCGTTGACACGAACAGCGTTTGAAGGCAGCTAAACTCCCTTAAACATTCATTTCCATGCGGGAGTGGGTAAATTTGACGCAAGAAGTGAATGTAGTGAGAAAGAAATCAATGGTGAGGTAAAAGAGAGGCCACAATATGGATGACGAAGGAAAAAGGAGTTTTACACAGACGTCTATACCGTGTGGGAATCTGCGGTGGCTGAACACTGATGTGTGTTTGGGGGAATGATTGGCGGAGGACAGATATTCTGTCTCTGGATTAGGAATCTCAGCAGAGGACTGCACTAAAGGGAACACATGTTATACGGACACAGTATTTAGCAGCAGGAGTGGACTACTCGCAGACTCTAGAGGATCTACTAATACAATCTTTGTCGTTCGTAACCTCAACTCCACATTCCCATCATCGGGCCCCAAGAACCTGTTCCTTCATTTAATATGGCCTGGGTGGTATGATTTTCATCTGGATTCCCCCACAATCGGAACGAATCTCTTCACTTTCATTCTGTTAGACCTCTCGTGATTTTAGCTCTCGATAGCCACTCTATCTCGTCCACATTCCAGTGAATACAATCCTTGTCTGAGGAATTTCCCCTGCGAAGACAATCCGCCCATTCCATGTATTATGCTGGTAATATCACTGACTTGTCTTCTCCCATTAAAACATTCATTGAATAAAAAGCAAGTAATTTACATGGTTCTCCGGATGTTGTGTCACCCAGGGTCAACATTACTGGAGTACAATATTTCTACTTGTGGATTAAGGTCTCCTCGCTATGACCCTTGTTTGCTTACCCAATTACATACGACATATGCATACAAATTCTTTGTTTTCGTGCACTAAAACATCGAAAACACTTTGATGAACAGATCACGACAGAATCTCACCATCAGACAAAATACTTTCTTTAATTTTGGGGAAAAAATCGTTTTTGTTGTTGATCACGTTGTTTCACATTAACTTCCAATTTGCAGAACTTCACCCATGCACTTAATGTTCTGTATTTCTTTGTAGCTTCCGGTCGGCATGAAAGAGGCTATTGAATGTTGAGACAATGAGTGACGTTGAATGCCAACCCATGGTATTTGAAGAGCTACAGGAGGAGGAGAAGGGGATTTGAGTATGTGTAATAAATTGAAGGAGCAACTGATGATGCAGAGGGACCAATCCGGGAAGAAGAACGACCGTGTGCAGTCTAGCGTTAGGGCAGGCTGCACCACCCTGACTACCTGTGATTAATACTCACCTTTCCTTGTGCAGATTAATTCTGTCCTTTATGTTTGTTTTGCAGAAACGTTCCTCCAACGGCTTTCGACTGACGGATCAGTTATTATGCCTTAACTCTTGTGTCCTTCTTGAATATGGGGAGCACATTGGCTACCTTCCTGTTACGGGGAACCACAACTCTCCTCGGAGTTAAAATGTTCAGCCAGAACCGCTGAAATGTACCCCTTTGTCTCCCAAAACACCCCAGGAGACGTTACAACAAGTCTCAGGGTTTTGCGCATGGGTAAAACGTTATAAAACATTTACTACCTCCTACTTTCTTGGGACAACAATATGTATCCTGGAATTTCAATTCCCGCCCCTGATGTGATCCAAGTGCAACGTCCTTACTGATTGCATGGGAGAAGTACTTGTTTTTGTTTTAATTCATGAATGGGAGCGAGTTCCCAGGAGTAAATGCATCACTGTTCTGCTCTAGACCAGCGACCTGCAGACACAGCTCAGTACATCACGGAGACCAGTCTTCAATCCAGCGACTCTGTCTACACCTCGCTGCCTTAATAAGGCAGCCAACATAACCAGATAAACACGTATAATGAAATATCTCAGTCGGGTTCAGAAATGAACAGTGAAGGCAGAGGATTTGTGCAGCGAACGTGGCGGAGACGTATCAAACTAATTACGAGTTTGACTGCATCGTGGAACGAAGGGCCCGTTCCTGTGGTGTGCTGTTCCATGCTCTGTTATTGTGTGTGTTGTCATTTAGGCATCACCGAGCTCATTAATAAAAACGTTGACGGTCATCAGAAGTAAAGCCGCGAAACTTACGGTGAATCTCATGCACCTTATTCATTGAGAAATGCGGCCGTGATTACCTCGCCAGACTAATTCCTTCTGCCTGTACAATATGGATATCCTTCCATTCCCTGTGCATTCCCGTGCCTATTTAAGTGACTCTTAAGTGCCGCTATCGTATTTTCCTCCACTACCACGCCGGATAACGGATTACAGGCACCCACATTCACGTGCCCCGAACATCTCCTTAGAACTTGCTCCTCTCAACTTAAATGCATGCCGTCTAGTACGAAACATTTCTACACTTGGAAAAATACTTCCTGTCTATCTATGTCCTTCAGAAACGTACAAACTTCTATCAGGTCTCTACTCAGCCTCCGCCGCTCCAGAGAAACAAAACAAAGTTTGTCCAACCTCTCCTCAGAGACCAGGTCCTCTCATCCAGTCAACATTCTGGTAAACCTCTTCTTCACCCTGCCCAAAGCCTTCGCATCCTTTCTGCAATGGGGCGACCAGAACTGAATTTTATACTCCAGATGCGGCGTGATTATATTTTTATAAAGCGGCATCATAACTTCCTGACTCTTGAAATTAATGTCCCAAGTAATGAAGGCAAGTATCAACATCTTATTTACTATTCTATTAACTTGTACAAGCACTTTCTGGGAGGTATAGACTTGGGCCTCAAGATCCCTATGTACATCAACGTTGTTCAGCGTCCTGTCATTAATTTTGTACTATCCCTTTCCATTTTAGCGCCCACAATGCAAATCTTCATACTGGGCCGGAACAAGCACACCTGCCATTTATCCGCTCAAATCTACAACTGATCTCAATCTTAGTATATTCTTCTCGATCCATAACGCCACAAATCTTTGATTCGTCTGCGAAGTGTCTCACTGCACCATTCACGTTTTCAACAAGTCATAGATGAACACCAGAAATCACGGATCTTCAATCGCGGAAATCTCAGTCAAGTTAGTTCAACATGATTCCATGTGCAGAGTCATGGTGACTGTTCCTCATTAAGCCATAGCTCTCCGAATGATCATAAATGCTGTCCTGGTGAATCCTCTCATAGTTTTCCTGCCACTGCCGTGAGACTCAAAGCATTCTGGTTTCCAGGATTATCCCCTTTCCCTTTATGAATTGTGGGACATCAGCCACTCGCCAGTCCTCCATTTCCTGGTTTGTGGCCAGAAAGTACACGAAGATCTGTGTGAGGGTCCATGCAAACTCATCTCTTGTATCTCCCAATAACCCGCTGTCTATCTCATCAGGACCTGGGGACATACCGATCTTAATGTTCTTCAAAATACCCAACACTTCATCTTCCTTAATCTTAAAATGCCCTGGAATATCAGTGCGCTCCACTGATCTCTGTCCTCCACGTCTTTCTCCTTGCTAAATACAGACACAAAGTACACATCTAGGACGTCGCCAACGTCCTTTGCCTCTAAACGCATGCCCCTCCTTTATCCTTGAGTGTTCCTGCTCTCTCCATCGCTATTCTCTTGTTCTGAATGTCCTTGGGCAATTTCTTCCAGTTTTATTTAATCTGGCTTGAGAAAGACTTTTCCTGGCCCCTTCTCGCCCTCCTAATTAATTTACTGGGCCATTTTCTGTCTCTTTTTTAAATTATCCTCACGGACTCTGATTGCTTTAGCTTACTAAATCATACATAAGCTTGTTTTTTTTTTCTTCTTGAATACATTCACCACCTCTCTCGTAATCCAAGGAGACCCTACCTTTCCATCCTTGTCCTTCCTTCTTACTGGAACACACATATATTTTACATTGCACAGTTGACCGTTAAACACCCTCCGGTTGTCCGTTTGGATATGTCCAAAACCAACTGTTCGCAATGAAATCTCCCTTGTTCCTGCCTAATACTCTCGTAGATTGTTCAATTATCCCTCTCCAACTGGATCCATGCATATTTATATTCGGAGATTTCTGAAAAAATATATTGTTATCACTGTTTCCTAAATGTTCTCTTTTTGTATGGTTATTCGCCTGTCCAAGCTCCTTTCCAGATATCAATAACAGGCCTTCCTCTAATCGGCCCATCAACATATTGATTTTAAAAAAAACCTTGGATGCATCTAACAAATTCTGCCCCATCTGAACCTCTTGCACTAAGGAGGCCTCAGTACATATTAGGTAAGTTGAAGTCACCCTCGACAATAAACCTGTTGTTTGCACCCGTCCTTATTCTATCTGCACATCTGTACCTCAATGTCCCGGTGAGTGTTGCCGGGGCAGTAGTATAATCTAATCAGAGTGATTGTAACTTTTGATTTTAAAGTTCGACATCTGTCGACTCAGTGCATGAACCTTCTATTTTGTCCCGGGTGAGTGCAGGTACGATGGTGTCCCGAATCGATAATGCAAACTACCCATTTTGCTCCTTGTTTATCTCTTCTAAAACACCGAAGCCTCTGAACCCAGTCCTGCGCCACTCTCAGTTAAGTCTTTGTAATGATCACAATATCATAATTTCCATGTACTGACCCAGTCTCTAAGTTCATCAAACTTATTTTTAATATTCCCAGTATGGAAATCAATACACTTCAAACTTTCCGTCCCAACTTGTCTGTGACCTTGCTCCTGCCCATCCTTCCTCACAGACCTACTGGACATTACATTTACCTTCCCCTCAATCCGTTCACTTTCTGACCTGCTGCTCTGGTTTCCATTAATTAGGAAACATATATCCAGTAATGTGGCGAAAAAAAAGGACATCGATACAGGAAAACGGGGGAAGATTACCGGTTTTCGCTGAACGATTCCATTTGAAAGGAAACGACTTGGGAGACATGGTAAAAGAGTGAACATCTCGGCATAACCTCAAGAATGACGGAAGTCAGTGCATGAAAAATACAAATACTCCTGTTTGTATCAAATACCCTGGGTGGTTCAGGCCGACCGTTCATGTCTATATTGAGAATAATGACCTTCAGTCCGTCCACAAACTACCAGTGACCACCGTGAAAACAAACTGCTTCTGTGTGTTATGACGGCCCATTCCAATATCGGTTCGGATGCATTCATGTATTTAGAGACAGAGAATACTGCAAAGTTATATTGTATTAAATCTCACCTGCCCGCTGCAATAGCTGTCAGCACTAAAACCACCAAAACGACAAGAGGGCGAAGAGGGCTGCTTGACTCTACCGCTACTAGGACGTCATATTCTTCATTTTACTGCAAAATAAAACTACTCTCCTTAATTTTAAGAGTCAATATTCTGCGCATAATGTAATAAATGATAATTATCTGCGATAAACAATAATGTAAACCTGATCAATCCAAATAAAACAAATAGATTTCGCAGTTTAAACTTCTTGTCACAAACATAGAAGTTGCAACACACCATCTCGAAGTCTGAACAAACAATTGTTTATCATGTCCCAGGAGGAGCGAATTATGTTGCTCAGTGAAAATATGAGTAAACATAATTTAATGTCGGTATTTGTTCGATGGGTTGTGACTGATGCGAGGGAGGACTAATCGGCTTAGGCGGTCTTCGCTCTGCTGTTTAAAAGGTTCTTGAACCAATTGTCAGCACCTTGAGCAGGTGAAAGTTTTCAATTAACTCATCGCTACGCCGCACAAACAATGGGATATCCGGCAATTTACTACATTGCGAGCATTTACTATCCTGTCCTTGCAGCGGTTGGTATACCTGGTAAGATCTGTATCTGGCTACTATTTTTCTGGGAAGCTCTTCCAGATACAATTGTTACTTTTTATTCATTTTCGTCATTCCAATGTTCAAACACATTGTTGCTGATTTCATAGTGATATATTTTATTCATTGCATGCAATTTGTTGTAGACTTTTATTGAACGATTGAACGATTAGTTTTCAAAATTCAAAGTCCGGTCAGGGGAATCGTATTCAGCACCTCTGACCCACCACTAGTGTGTGGCCGTACGGCTCCGCACGTTGCCGAGGTTTCGATGCTTTATCTGTTTCATGGGGCAGAGCAATCAGCGTGCAGCGATACAGCCCCAAACTGCGAACAGTAAATCACTGGCCCAGACCCCTGATGGCATTGGAACGATTCCTTGTGACGGACAGCCTGTTCCACCGTCTCCAAATGTCTCTTCTAAAGAAACAACACATATCTAACTATTTCCAAGATTCAACTGTTAATAATGTTTCATTTATTTAGTATTTAAACACTCAGTGAGATCATACAAGCAGAGCGATTATCATTTATGACAGGTAACCAACCAGAAACCTGAGTTAGTTTCTCTTCCACAGATGCTGCTCAGCAGGCTGAGATCATCGAGCATTGTCTGCTCACCACACAAATTCATCATTTGCCTTGAAATGAACACACCCCTCGGCTCCATGTTTCATTTAAAACAAGTCCCTAACTCCAATCAAATTAAAGGACTTCGCTGGATGCACTAGCCATGGCTGACGTAAAATGAGAACACAATGCATTTCAGTTCCTCACAGAATCGCCCGGGGGCCCAGTGCCCGCAGCTCATTTCCAGCTCATTTCTCACCCGACCGTGCCCTGGAATTCGCCAGTTGTTCTCTGAGAAAGTGGCGCACTGATAAACACAGGGATCGACTGATAACGATCTGTCGGCTTGTGCCAACGAAACCACAGGAAATTTGTGACTTCAACAAACTCCCATCGATACCTGCCCTGGGTACACACAAAAACTTGATATCCACCCAGTACTTTCTGAACAGCTGCACCCACTGTACTTGACTCCTCTCTCTCCCTGCTCCCCTTCAACTTACAACTGGTCTCGACAAGGTGTCGATTGACGGGACACACTGTTACTGAAAGCCCCAAGATTTACGCTGGGAATCCACCTTTTTAAAACACAGCAGGACAATGGACAAAGGAATGCAATTTTCCCTTAATTACCAAATTTTCTACAACACACTTTTTCGCATGTGAATATGATGTGATTTACTAATTTTAAATTTGGAATTTGAAAACAAATAACATTTTGATCTGGACTCATCTATTTCGTATCTTTAAATCTGATTGAATATTACATATTCGAAACACGAGAAAAATCGCGTATGTTGTGATAAAACGCAAAGAACAAGATTTGCCTTCTTCGGTCGGTGTCAGCACACTCCCTATGAATATCCCAACAGTACACCTCCTGCCGTTTACTCTATAGTTCCACACAAGGTCTCCTGGTTATCCAGTTTCAGTCTGATTCATACCCAGTTGAAGAAAGTGCAGGTGGTCTCGATCCATGGGCAAAGGTTTCCAACTGTGACCAAACGCAATGTCTTCAACCATGTATTTGAAATGCAGCTGAGGAGTTTGGTCATGTTTGGAGTTAATTCTTAATGTTTCAAACCTGCAGTTAACTTAACGGCGATTGTCATCCTGTCCCGTGGAAAATGTGGTCTCTCCAAATGCGTCACTCGTTACCTGGTGGCCATGGCGGCAGCCGATCTGAGTGTGGTTGTCATTGCACTTATTGTGGAAGAGATTAATAATATCTATTTGTTTGCTCCTTTCCTGCTTATCACTCCGATATGCGCACTGGCACTTGTCCTTAGGATGGCTGCAATGGACTGTTCCGTTTGGCTGACAGTTGCTTTGACTTCCGATCGCTGCATCGCCATCTGCTTTCAAAAGCTGCGGAATCAATATTGCACCAAGAAAACGGCGACATTGTTGATAGTAACAGTGGGTGCAGTGAGCTGTGTGAGATGCATTCCATTTTACTTCATCGTGGAACCTTACGATATAATTGGTCGTATACCTTGGCGGTGCGTCCGCACAGCTGAGTACTTTTCCTCACCTGTGTGGAAAGCCTACGAATTATTCGACAGTGTCATAACACCATTATTACCAATTTGTTTAATTCTGCTGCTTAATGTTTTGACCATAAGACATATAGTAGCAGCAAATAGAGTCCGCCGGGGACTCCGGAACATCAGCGAGAATCATAAAGACCCAGAGTTGGAGAACAGGAGAAAATCAATGATTTTGTTGTTCGCCCTATCGGGCAATTTCATCTTGTTATGGATCCCCTATGTTGTACACTCCATGAATTGGCAATCGATAAACTATTCCTACACAGACAAATATTTGAGCACTCCGATATACATTGCTCAACAATTTGCGTTCATGATGCGACTCCTCAGTACCTGTACAAACACGTGCATTTACGGACTGACGCAGAGGAAATTTAGAGAAGAACTCGAAAGTGCATTGAAATATATTTTCTGTTTAACTCGGCATCATTGTAAATAGCTCACAGTTCTGACTGTTACATGGCTGAGCTTTGAAATAAATATTCGGAAATATTTGTAGACTTACGGCTGATTTGCTTAAAGCAAATTTCACTCGACCAGATGCGGACATGTTCGAATTTCGAGACATGAACTGAAAAAAAAACAAATCTAGTAGACCGATGTTCATTCTGCGAGGAAACTTGCTTACATGACAGATTAGGAAAGCTGAAAATTCCTGCGTTTATCTGTAAATTGGACTGTTTTGGAGTCTCTTGCACGTTGCATATATTTTGTGGGGAGATGACGAGAGCGTAATAGAACTATGCCTATCCTGATAACAATCGGTGGATGACTAATGAGTTGAGGAACAGGAATTTATGTCATCCGATTGTTATTCTTTAAGGATTTTTTTTTTCTTTGGCATAAACAGTACATTTGTCCCAGTTGTCAGTTTGAAGTCCATACGATCCTTTTGCGGTCCTATTAATTCGTGAGTGAACGATGCAAAGTTTTAGATCGGCCGTTTTTTTTTCAGATCCCTCTTAAAATTTGCAATGCATACGATTTAATTACTTGCCATTGAAGCTAACGGATTCCGAGTTTCATCTGGATAACAAGATTTTTGTTGAATTTGCAATCACGTTCATCCCATTTTCTAATTTCTTTATTTGCCGAACAAGATACCCTTGATTGTATGATCATGAAGAACATTAAATTTGTTTCATTAAGAGAGTGGTGCGTGTTCTGCGTCAAGCGGAACTGGGAAACCTGAAGTAAGGTGACAGCATTTTTTGTTGCGAGTAACATGAACTGTTGCGTGTGTTTTGATGCGGCATCTGAAGGCAAAATATCAAACTCCACACAACCATATCCTTTCAGTAATTAAACCCGTATCAGAGCACCATTCCGCCTTGTGTTGAAATAAATGACCATAATTCCCTTCAATTTTAACCGTCCTTGAAAGGTTTATCTTCAATATCTACTGTTGTTGTTCTCCATTACTGATACTTGTATCAGAAGCTCTGTTACTTACACCAGACTTCGTGAAGTAATGGGGGTCAAGGGATTATATGTAATAGGATGCCAGGATTAAATGTAATGTTGTGTAGGTTAATGAACCATCATTTAAATACTTATCAACAATAATTCCACAAACACATATTTTATGATCCTTTCAAATGCTCAAGCAAACAAGGCATTTCGGCAGATACCAGCATCTGCTGCTGGTTCCCCAAAATAAATGGGATTAAAAAATGATCATTACTCAAACATCTGTAGACTGTGGTGAAGGTGACACTGTTTTTGGGTACTGTTGGCTTGGGAGTTCCAGGATTTTGAATGACAGGTGATGAATTTCCAAATCTGGACGTGGAGTGACTTCGGGCGTAAAGCTACAAGTGGTCTCACGACTTTCAATGTTTCTAAAAAAGGAAGAATGCATCGCCATGGTATCGGGTTTCTTATGACTTCGAAACGTCTTCAGAATTTGCGATTCAAGAAAATAAACGATCTCCTCAGATTTCTCCTTTTCTGCCTAAAGGTATACAGGTGTTCAGTGATCTCCATCTTTATTATTTAAACAGCGCTCATTGCCAGTTCACTGTCATACCCATTTGCCCTCAGTTAACAGTTCCACAATATTAATTCACGAGGAATTCAAGGTATATTGGCAAACTGAATCCAAATTAGGCTTGGCGATCGGGAGCACAGCGAGGTGTCAATGGATGCTTCCTGCCTGGAAGACTGTGCAGGTGCTGGGACCTTCCTTCTTGTCGAAGATTTCGGAAGCACATTGAAGGGTTGCAGAGCTGCGCTGAGAAGTGGCAGATGGAGTTCAATTCGGAGAAGAGTGAGGTTATGCACTTTCGAAGGACAAACTCGAACGCCGAGTGCGACGTTAATGGGAGGATTCCGGGTAGTAATTTGTTAAAAAATA
>JAUZTB010000083.1:370190-389967 GCA_034780895.1 Rhynchobatus australiae | reverse complement strand
CCGGAACGACCTGTTTCTATGCTCAGCGTGTCTACTGATATGAAAAGAGGAATGGCAGAAGCTGGAAATCTCAGAGAACAACAAAAAAAGAACCCACTGGAAAATCTCAGCAGGTCAGGTAAAATTTGGGGAACAAGAAACAGTCAGTATTTTAGGTCTTCTTCGTCAGAACTTCAATTCGTTCCATGCATCACACGTCAACTATGCAGACATTAAACCTTGATAAGAGATCTCCTTTCCAACGACATGTCGGTGTGCCCTGATGCGAGTCTCAATTCCAGCCAGTTCCTGAAACTAAGTAGTGACTGAAGCTCAGAAGGCTGGGCTCCAGATGGCAGATCTGTCCCTATTTCATTGAACTCTCTGTATCCCTTTCTGACCTCCTTCGGTATTGTCGTTCCAACCGACCTTATCTACCATATTCAATCAGAGCAGTCACGCCTTGTCTCTCGACCTAAGTCGGTGACACAAATTGTAAACAGTTGAAGTCACCGCTCTAATACATATTTACAAGAAACGATCTATTTATAGGCAGAATATGTTCCCTGATAGCACGGGAATTTTATGTTCACAACAGTATGTTACCTACCATATCACACTCTATCACATTCTACAGTAACTTTTGATGTGACACAATCTCATTGTCTTCTGGAAATCCAATTGTGCTGCATCTCCGGTTACTCTTAATCCAGAGCAGAGAAAAAAAAAACATTTGATCAAACAAGTTCATTTCACATAAACATGCCCGATTACACGGGAGTTTTCCAAGTTCCTTGCTGTAACTCCTTTAAAAAGACATTACAATATTTCCAAGATGATCATTTTAAGGGAACTAACGTGTCCTTTCCCGCTCTCTGCTCCTCTCCGCTTTCATTAATGTAGGGTCTACATTGATAGTTTTCAGTCTGAAGGATCTATCTGGAATCTCAGGAAATTTTGATAATTCAAACTAAACTCTCTCAGCAGCAACTTCTTTTGAGATATGGGCGTGACGTTTATCGGAACTCGAAGATTTGTGACCCGCATCACAAACAACTCACACAGTTCTACTTCCCTGGTAATTATAATTTTCGAAATACGTCCCTCCTTTCTTCGCAGATTTGTTGAATCTTTTCGAGGAAGTATTGCAAAATATGTGTTTAATTCATTTTCCATTACCATACATTTCTCTGTTTATTCCCATATCCTTTGTCCTTCCAAGGCATCCCTACTTTGGTAAATTCAGTTCAAACCCATCTGTCTTTTTCTCGCTGTTGTCGTCTCGCTCTCCAATGTTTGGTCATTAATGTTTTCGTCATCATTGCTTTATTTTATATTTTCTTCAGTCATTTGTTATGTTTGGTTTCTTGTGAAATTGAATGTTTAAAGGATGTTACTGTCTATGACTCTTCTGTGAACCAGACATATTGTTTCTCCGCCTAAAATTCCCTTCTCTTTTTCGTTGAATTCTGAGCCAAAGAACCATAGAACACTACAGCAAAGAAAACAAGTCATTCGGCCCTTCTAGTCTGTGCCGAAATGTAATTCCGCTAGTTCCATTTACCTGTACTCAGTCCATAACCCTCCAGACCTCTTCCGTTCATGTATCTATCCAATTTATTCTTGAAACTCAGGAGTGAACCCGCATTTACTCCATCAGATGGCAGCCCGTTCCATACTCCCACCACTCTTTTAGTGAAAAGTTCCCCCAAAACATTCCCCCTTTTACCCGGAAGCCATGTCCTCTCGTACTTATCTCTCCTAATTAAGGTGGAAAGAACCTATTCGCATTAACTCTGTCGGAACCCCTCAGAATTTTGTTAACCTCTATCAAATCTCCCCTTCAAGACTGCCATGCCATTCAAGTGATCATGGCTGATCTGTGCTGGTTTCAATTCCTCATCTGTGCCTGTCCCTTTTTTCCTCAATTCCTTTGATTTTCAACTATTGATTTACGTATTTCTAATGACATCTGGGAACCTTAAGGGGCTGACAGTTGCAGAGATTGGCGCCCCACTGGAGAATAAATGTCTGTCGTCTTCAGTTTTAAATATTCAGCGCCTTTTCTGTAACTGTGCATTGTTGTTCGATGTCATCTTGCTAGTGATAATATCTTACTAGTCGACCCCATGAAGTCCCTTCAGAATATTTTTTTTCCAGTATGGCAACACTCAGTCTTCTAAACTCCAATATGTACGGGCACAAATATCATAGCACGTTTTGATAGGAAACTCTACAGAAGCCATTCATTAGCCGGGTGAGTTCACTTAGATTGTCTCCAATTGTAACTTTTTTCAGGTAAGAGATCCAAATCAGCATTGAACTTCCCAAAGCGGAAGCCCAACACGGATACTGAGAGGAGTCCAGCAGGGTACCACAATAAAATTAAATTCGCCGAAAATTAAAACTGGCGAACAGCAAAATAATTGACTTTCTCCGGTTCTCTACCTCTGGATCCTTCTGATTCCCAGTGCTGTTCCGGAGTCCCCGGCGGACTCTATTTGCCATTATAATGTGCCTAACTGTCAAAGCATTAAACAGCAGAATTAAACAGATTGGTAATAACGGAGTCATGATACCATCAAATAATTCGTAGGCTCTCCACACGGGTGAGGTAAGATAAAAATCTGTAGCAACGCAGCGTCGTGGATCTACTGCAAAATAAAATGGAATAGCCTTGGCACAACACTCTGCACGCACTGCTTCTGTCACCGCAGTTGCTGTTCTGTCTGTGCAGTAGCGTTTCCTCAGCTTCTGACAGCAGATGGCGGCATAGCCATCGAAGGTGAAAGCCACCGTCAACCAAACAGAACAGTCCGTGGTTCCGACCCGCAGGACAAGTATCACAGCACACACCGAAGCTATGAGCAAGAAATTAGCAAACAAATAAATAGAACTAATCTGTTCCATTATAACAGCAAAGATAATAACCGTCAGATCTGCTGCCGCCAGAGACACAAGGTAGCGAGTGATGCATTTGGAGAGACCACATTTTCCACGGCACAGGATCACAATCGCCGTCAAGTTTACTGAAATAAATTGCAAAAGATGCTGTTACTTTCCAGTTGGTCGAGATTGGTCACTGTGATTTGAATTGTATGGTGAGAAAAATAGTGCGAATGGGACTGCTTCCTGAAGTCGCCACAATCCCGCCCGCACTGAGTGAGATGGAATGCTGATGGTAGATCAAACGGACATTGCGCAAGCAACGTGTAGCTAAGATCGCCAGTTTCACGCCCTGAAGTCCACAGAGAGTAAAGAAAGCTGGAGGTTAGGCTTTTTTTCTCCTTGGAATTGGGCGTCTTCGGTCGCTTCTCTCAATTATTGAACACAGAGCTTTTCTCGTAAGGGGAGGTCACCCGGCGCAGTCCCCATTGATTTAATGGCGCAGGCGACTGAGGTCGCTTGCTATAATTAAACTTTACTTGATGTAATCATACAGTTTCAAATTAACCTACTTTATTTCGGTGCCATTTGAAGTTAATTTATTTCGTAATTACAATTTTATAAACTTTGAACAAGAGTGATATATGGAGACGACGGGGAAGCCTGCAAGATCACAAGATATCAGGACTATCTCAGGGCTATTCGGGGACATGATGGCATATCATGGATATTGAAGTGAGTATTTTGTCCCTGACAGTTCCACATCGCGGGACGAAGATGTCAGCGAGATGTCCTGGACGTAGGAAGACGCAGCGTGACAGAGATCAACGGTGTGAGCAGACCCCTAGCAGTACGTGACAAGCAGGTGTTGCCGGGACAAGAATTATTAATGAAACAATTATGGGAATCAACGTCTTCATAGAAGATCTATAATAACTTGAAAAGAAATACTCAACCATAAAGGTCCACATAATCAGTAATCATCTGGTTTGATGGTAAAATGCAAAACGAGGAACTAAGCACCCAATGAACGAGATCATTAAAGTAATGGGACATGAATTATACTGCCTCTCCCTTCAAGGGAAAGAGATGAAGGTCACCATGTAAAGTACGGATACCTACTGGTGGGAACACGGCTGTAGACACTGCCAGGAGGTCAAAACTATCCTTGTTTCGATAAACACATACTGACAGAACGACACGTTAAGGAATAAATGTTATTGATTGGTCTAATTGTGTTTTACAACTATCAAGTACGACCCAAGAAAACAGGCCACGTTAATCAATTCCACACCAAATGCAGTTACCAGGGTAACAAAAAGGAAACATTCAAAAGACAGGTACCTCAGAATATTGGTACGTCATTGGATGGTAATTCAGAAGGCTGGTGAAATTACATTGCCGTTTTCTTTCACTGACGGACGAGGTACATTTGGTATAGTCTGCCAGACCGCAGAATTATTTTGGCATTGCATTGCCACGTTAAACTTAAACGATATTAACTTGCGTAGAGACGGTTCAATTATAGTTCCCTCAGTTCGGGATGATACCAGAGGAAGCACCCCATTTGGAAAGAGTGACACGGAAAAGCTGGCGATGGTTTGGGCGTAATCAAGCGGTGCCAAGGACCTCATCCCTGTTTCCTGCCGGTTCATTCAGTCAACATTCATGGCATTATGGACACAATGGTGTTGGGACAGCCGGAGGTCGGAATGGACACAACAGTGAACTGTCCTCAACTGGAAAACGACACACGCCTCAGCGCCGGGTCCTCCTGACTTCTTTCACACGAGGTAATATTGATGTGTAATCTTACCTCCTCTGTGCTTTGTCCGTATACTTGAATATTTCTTGTATTCGGCGACGTTATTTGTAAAAATGAATTTGCAATATGTGCCTAGGTTTATCACACAAGATGTAAATATATTGAAACGTGCATAAATTTTCATGAAAAATTGCACCACCAAATGACACAAATTGCATTCTTGAACGAAATAACGGCATGGTTTTCTTTGTAATACCCACTAACTGAAATGAGTCAATATGCTGAGCACCTGCTTAGCACGGCACGACACCCCTCTACAATGCCTCTTCCAGCGTTTAGGTAATCTACGATACAGCAAGCGTAAACCACAGAAGGAACCACACAAAAATATGTCAGTTCCAGTACCTTACCAGGAACACTGACAGCTGAAAGTACAGGATAGTAAATTCTGACGATGTTGTAAATAGCTGGATATCCCATTTTCTACCTCAAACTGCGATACCAAACGTTCTAACTGCCCACCTATACCAACGAGATCTTATGCACACGGTGGAATAGACATTAAGTTAATTAGTGCTCTCCTCATTCAGATTATTCACAATCCACTGAACAAACACAGTGCTAACTATTTTTACCTATCGTGTTATTGTATAATAGTATTAACTCTTCGAGGGATTTCAGAAGCAATTTAATCGGAAGTTGTTTGGACAGATTTTCAGTGGAGAATTTTGGAAGTTCTAATCTGTGTCACGAAGTTTGAACAAATTTATTTTGTCCAAACTTATTTTTAAACAAATATTTCTATTTTATCACAAATGCCACCTCCTTCAATTACACATCGATTATTACATTGTTAACAACATGGCCTTGGAGAATGAAGAATGTCGATGTCACAAGTGAAATGAACACTCAGAATTCAAGAGCGGAGATAGTTCTGCCGCTGCCTTGCCTTTCCGGTGACTTTATTGCTGGATGCGACAGCTGCAAGAGGTTCAGACTCACATTGACAGGTTTACTGCATCCTCCTATGCCTCATAACATCCACAATTCCAACCCATTCTGAGAGCCGCCGGTGATACTCCGCACAGATGTGTCATCTTCAGGGAGCTGACTGCACTTCATACACAGACAGAGAACAGTGCGGAACAGAACAGAAATATTCATTTTTTTAAAACAATCCCCTTTCATTTTGCAATGTGTTGCAGAGTAATAGGGTATTTTTACGTACGTTTTATCACAAATGTTTTTCACCACCTGGTTGCGGCTTCCTTTTGCATTTCCGTGAGTTCATCAAGCACCATTTCTCGCATTCATTGGTGAATTAGCACCAATCCTGAAATCAGTCCCAGACGTACTGGAGATCTCAACACTGGCATCGCGCTTTGACCAGTAATCCCTGTCACATTAGGGCAGGATAAATAACACTGCGGAACGATGAAATGGAGAAATTAAACCAAATACCTTAAATGCTCTGGAGATCGTGACTTAACAATGTTCTGGGCGTAATCTGTATCTGTTTGAAACCTTCACTGTATGTACGTTAATAACAGAAAATGAACATCTACCGTTTATTCCGAACGCCGGTTATGTATTTCTCCTCCGCCATTCTTCCGCCTAACCGTGCCATCTTTAGCCTTTTTGATTCACACGGCCGCCTCCGTTCTTGGCAATAACATATCGACCTTACTGTCATTAAATGATTTCCAACCTGCAACGTTTAATTCCAGCACCTGCTCTGATATAACCTGTGCCTCATTGATGAATTTCAGAGCAGAGAGCTTCACAGGCAATCGCTGCTTATTTTTCGTTGAGTATTTTTGCAGTTTAAATGTTTGTTTTTCCACAATTGAAGCCCTCTCGGAGTAATTTTAAACTGACGGATTTAAACTGACGAATGCTTCATTCTTTGACTGCATGATTCCACTTTCTCTTTTTTATTCCTGTCTCTAAACTTAAATCTACTGGAAAGATATGAAACATAACCCAGAGGACGGAACCTGGAAATGGAAAGCCGTCGAATCACAGCATCGCTGACATATCGTTCCAACGTTAAACTCCTTTCCTGACCCATATCCATTCACAGTCTTAACTATCGGCTCCTCCAACCTTCCGCCAATGTGTTTGAGCGCAGATTTTCCACACCTTGACCTATCTTCCATATTCTTCCTGACTCTATTCCCTTGAAGTCCATCTTCCGGCGCTGGCCGTTCGAATTGAGGGCCGTCCTTATGCTACATACAGACCTGGATGTTCGCACACCCACATCATTGGTGCAGAGGAGTCAAACGAGAAGAATTCCGGGAGTCTGAAAAAAACATTTGTAACTTACCCCTGGCCACTGGGGTGGTACTGCATGAAAGGAGGATCGTTAGCGTCTAATCCTTAACCAATAATTGAAACAGAGATAAGGGAGGTAATGACCAGTCTCCCGGTGGAAAGTTAGTGGCAGGACAGATGAAGGAAAATCTAAAGGAGAAGTTAAACCGCAATTGGAAAGGCAGGGATTAATTAGTGACAGGCAGCATCGTTCAGTTTCGCCAAACGATCCGCTGCAACTTTTCCATGTTAATCACAATCCCCGTCTCCCTCCAATGGTTCCACTGTCACATTAGGCGTTACTTCAGTTTGTTCCACATTCCCCAATAATCTCTTCCTGTATTCCGTCCATACTCCTCCCACCATTGTTATGGCTTGCCTGGTACTGCACCGGGAATGTCAGTGCATGTTGCAATATATCGAAGAGATAAATCCTACCACAAAGCAGGGATTTCACTCTTGTTTCTTCTTTAGTTAATACACCCAGAATATATGGTGCGAATGTCATGCAGGGCCCAACCACTCCGTGTCCGCTGGCGGTACCCCGTTGCCTCAATGAGCTCAGCGGGAGGTCTCCCTGTCATTTCTTATAACCGGGAGTGCGAATCTTAATTTTCCCTTCATCTTAATGTGCAGGTTAAATGAATTAACATCCTAGAATTTAACACGAGTTTGTTGTTGGGCTTGCGGACCTGCCGTGCCTAAACTTGTATTTCATTTGTTTTAGGTCTTTAGTCATTCAGTTTACGACTGAAACGATCTGACCAGAGGTTACGCAAATGAAACATCAGTTACAATTTTCTAACCATAGATGAGTATTTTCTTTATTTTCCGTTTCCTATACTCATTTGTGTCTGGTGTGCAGTGCTTTGAAGGGAAAATATCCTTCATCCTCTGCTGCAACAATATTTAAATTAACAGTAATTATATTTAATTCCAATATACAAATCTGTCTAACATTTGACCTAAAACGTAGAGTTCAGTTGTATGTGTGCTGCAATTAGCACCGCGCCCTCTTCTTAATCACGCAGTCGCCCCCCCACCCCTCGCCACTCACTGAGTATATTATGAAGGACAGAGAGATATTTCCACACGCAAATTCGCATAAAAGACTGGGGAAAGAGATCTGAACATAAAGTACCAGCAACGATAGTATCAAATGGCGGATTCGGCTCCAAGGGCAGAATGACCCACTCCAGCCTCTCTTTCCCATGTTGCAGCGTTGATGCTTTGTGATCAGCGGGAGAAACTGACACACGAGGTAACTTACTTATTATTCACTTGTGTCAGCGTTGTACTCAGTGCTTTCTTTGTATGTAGGAGGCCCGGGTTTAATACCCGGCATCTTCACGCTGTTGACCGTGTATCTTGAGCAGAGTGGTAGGATACCAGGAGAAGTTTGACCAGACCTTACTAGCGCTTTCAATTGACTCGTAGTGTAAAATGGAGAATGGACGTTGCCCCGAGTCCCAGATGGACGAGAAATTGATTTCTTTCAGGGATAAATCGCTGCTTATATTTTGCAGACAAGCGATTTGTAGATGCTAGAATCTGAAACACACGCATGATTCTGGAGGAACTCAATAGGTCAGGCAGCATATTTGGAGGGAAATAAACAATCGACTGTACAGATCGAGGCCTTTCATGAGTCCTGCTGAAGGGTTTCGACCCAAAACGTCGACTACTTGTTTCTCTCCATAGATGATCCCTCACCTGCTGAGCCCCTCCAGCATGTTGTGTGTATGTTACTTTCTATATTTTGCTCGTCACTGATTTTAGTCCGGTAATTTTTTATGTTACCATTTGTTTTATTCATTTTCGGGAACGGAACAAGGTCGTGGGTTGGGTAGAAAGAAACTCCTAGAGAGAAATTATTCCCTGGGGATGACTATAGGCCCTTTTATGCGCGATAGAAGAGCCGAGATGAGCAACTTCTGACTGTTATTAAACCAAATTTAAAAACTGCCTTTGTCAGCTCCGTCAGCATGTTCAAGAAAACTGTTACCGCATCCCTTTTGCCGCTCCTGGCAACGGAAACTGAAGGAATCTGCAGTCGTCCTTGATACAACTCCACCCTCCCCCCTCCGCCCACTGAAGTTTTTCTGGATTCATTTGCTCAATTAATCTTGGAAACATGATGGCTCTCAGGAAAGAAAAAAAATAATCAGTTCTGTCACTTCCCCTGTTGGGAAGCGCTTGCGACAGCAAATTTCGGCTCAACTTCTCTGCTTTGTGTTCAGATAACACTCACAAGACCGGACTAAAGAATTTCTCTACGTCATGGGAAAAATCATTTCATACTCATGACGAAGGAACCAATCAACTTTTCTCTGTATCAAAATTACTTCCTTTGCCACATGGTCGACGCAGTAACCATTTCAACGTCAGAGGTCTTCTGAGCAATATTCGCAGTACATGCAACAAAGTGTTCATCTTGCTGTCTTCTGCGTTATTCTAGGTTCTTATTCTAAGGAGCTTACATGTCTTCGCCAGAACTACATGAGTGAAGGGGAATTGGCCTTGGACCCTCTCCGTTGGCGGAAACCGCAAAGGAGAGTGGGATAAGTTCAGACCATTTTGAATGTAATTCAATCTTTGACTTAAGACCAGAGAGAGAGCGAACGCAGTTCCCTCATGAAAAGAAAAAAAACAGGAAACTAGGATTCCGCATTTGTGGACATCGAAAGCGTCTGCACACCCAAAATGTAATTAGCTGGACACAGCTGGGAAACTGTTCTTGATGATCACCGTTACTTCACTGCCAGAAGACCCTGGGCCCGGCTGCATGACGCTGCTCCCCATCTGTCATATCTGGTATGGCTATGTTGCCCGTAAAATGAGAGGAACCGTTATTTCGTCAATTACTGTATCCCAGTAGACAGATTCATTGCAGTTGAAACAAGTGCACATTATGAAAATATAATTGATTTCCTGGTCTGTTTGCAAAGATACCAGTTAAGTTTCATTAAAATAAAAGCAGAACACGAGCTGTGGGCCTTTCAACAATTAAAGAACTCTTGACATTTATGCGTTAATGTTGTCAGAATTCGGGAGTTAATGAGTCATTGGGATTTGATAATATGTCTACTCCAGTTGTCCTTCAGGCTAATTGTACGAATACCCAGAGAGCTGAATAAAATGTCCTTTCGGCACCTTCGCCTGCACCACTGGCGTGGTCCCTGCTCTTTTGCATTGCAGTTTGACCTAAAGAGAAGCCCAGATTCAAATGAAGAGGACGTGGAAGAGAGACAAAGTTAGATAAACGCAAGGCCCGATAAAAAAAACGCAGAAAGAGGGTCAAGTGAATAAATTAAAACAAAGTCATTGCTGAAATGCCGTGAACGAGGAATGTGACTGGGAGCAAGCACAAAGAGTACACTGATAATAACTTGAGGTAGAATGTATGAAACCAAGAAGTAAGATAGAGAGGAGAAAATGATGAGACGGACATAAATGAAACAGAAGGAAAACTATATGAAATAGGAAAGAAAACAATACATGAAGACGAGTGGAACAGAATGCTCCACGACCTTGTTTACTAAGCAACAGAATGGAGCAGCGAATGCGAACTCGGCCGACAAGCCAACGTTCATGGATCGAAACCACCTGTGTCCTTCACGGTGTTGTTAATACAAATTCCACAGTGTCGCAGTTTACGTCAAGAGAGGGTCACCTGACACGCGAATACCCCCGCCGCCATTCCAACGATGAATTGCCTGTATCCTTCTATGAGTTTTGTGGACATTTACGTCCAGGGTAAATATGTTCCCCGTGTTGTACAGTTATTACCTAATGCATCGCAGTATTCTCTGCTGTGTAAAGTCGTGCTCGTATATATAAAAAGACAGAAAAAAGCTAGAACCTCTCAGCAAGTCAGACAACGCAACTGGAAAGACATATATAGATTTTAGTTGAAGGCCTTTGATCGGAACTGAGAAAGAATGAAACTGAGTTCGGTATCAGTTGCACAGAAGCTGCTGGATGAATGGGGATAACAAAGGGAGTATCTCTGATTGGCTGACTCCGAATGACTTAATCGGGTACTGCAAATCTTCTACTTTGTGTCATGCGTTGCCAAACATGTTCAGAAGGCCAGACTACATTCATGTAAAAGAAAAATAACTGAGAAAAAAATAACATTTGGGTGAGAGACGGAAATGGCCAGTTCCAATACAGATCGAAGGAAAGCGCGGGTTAGCTGAAGGTGCAGAATCCGATGCCGAGTCCAGAGGACTGCAACATGCCCCTACAGAAGATGGGGGATTGCTCTTCATGAGTGCGTTGAGCCTTGTTGGAGAGGTGCCTGAGACCACAGACAGAAAGTCAAATCAGCAGTGTGAAGTAGAACGCAGCCAGATTTGCAGATGAAAGGCAAGTGCTCCAGATAACACACAAATCAATACAACAGAAACAAAGGACTGCAGATCCTGGCATCTGGAAGAAAATCACTCTCATTCTGTAGGAATTCAGAAGGCCAGACTGCATCCGTGGAGAAATCCATGCGGTTCCACAACAATGTGACATTCCCTCTGTCTTCTTAACTTTAACCCATCCCCCCGTGGATCTGATCTCCATTCCCCGCACCTGCCTATCACTATCTCTTACTTGCATCCGCCTATCACCCCTCTGTGCCCACCCCGCATCCCCTCATTTATCCACCTATCACAGCTCTGAGTTTCCTTCCTATATGTTGGGCTTCCACTTTTCCTATCTTCAGTCCAGAGGAAGGGCCCTGACTCGAAGCATTGGCCGCCTGCTTTTATCCACGGATGCCGCTTGCCCTGCTGAGTTCCTCCAGCATCATAGTGTTTCTCATTCACTAAGGAATACGCTCTTGTTCGCTGCTTTGTGTCACAGAACCACTTGAATCTTGCGGAATCCGGAAGGAGGAGACCATTCGGCCTATATATATGACATAAGATCTAATGGAAGCCCACCTTCCAGCGCTTGGTCTGAAATCCTGCTGACATACAATGAGAATAATCAGGCATTGAGCACAATCGACCACCAGGCTGAACACAGAAAGTGTAGTGGGGGATGAGTGATTGACAAGTGACAGAAAGGGGGATTATATCTCTCGTTCAGTAACACAAAGCACACAATAAAAATGGGTAAAGATATGGTGGAATCATTCAGTGATAAAATGGGAATGTTTCGGTGGAACAAAGAATGAGTCTGAGGCTCTGAATACAGAGGAGACGGTGCAGCGGAGAATTGTCAGGATGTTACATGACGTGAACCGTTTCACGAATGAGGAGAGAATGCAGAAGATGTGTTTACTTTCATTGGAGTGCTCGGGGCTGAAAGGGAGAAGAAGGGAAATAGTCTACGTTATATGCGTTATCGATAGCGCATATTCAGAAATATTTCCACATGGCGGAAGTGGCAAAAAACTGAAGGACGTGTATTTCGAGTAAGGGGATCTGAGGAAGCAAGTTTGCACCCAGATTTCCCGTTGAACCTGGACCGCACTGCCTGAGCGGATTGCGGAGACAGACACTGCACAGCAGTGAAAAAGTATCTAGACGAACACTTGAATTGCCGAGACACTGCAGGCTTAGGGCTACCAGACAAATGCTGGTAAATGGTTGCACATAGATGTATCTGATTGCCACCATGGTGGGCGAAAGGTCCGTTGCGGTGCAATATGACTCCAAGAACATGACAGAAAATGGCGGATACTGGAAATCTAACATGAATCCAGGAAGTGTGATAAAACTCAACCGTTCAGGCAGCATCCGTGGAGAGAGAAACATTCAATATTTCGGCTTGGCGACCCTTCGCTGGAGCTGCATTTTGCTTCATGTCTTGGACATCAGCTGATAAGACAGGAATTCTTGCTTATTAATGTTCTTTGGCAATTCGGCACCGATGAGTACGACCTCCAGCCAATAGGTGAACAAAATAGGATTTTGAATCGCCAAGGGATATACTCTGTATTCCACATCTAACTCTACTATGTGAGATTTTCAGTGTCCCTTTGTAGCCTCCTCATATCATCTTCATAATGATCTTTGTCCCATCTTTCAATATAGCAATCACACCCTTGGTGTTTTCATCCAAGGCACTTCTCTGAATTGTGAAATGCTGAGACCATATCAATCAAACCTGTGCCACACCAATAGTTACATCTAAAAAGAAACGATTAATTTATCTTCATTCTGTAGGTCCTGTTAGCCACACAGTTTGGAAGAATGCAGGTTAATATTCTGGAGCAGTCTGTCGTATGAAGTCAATATCAATGCCTTCTAGAAGTACAATTTCTGCTGTCGTCCTTCTGAAATAACACAGGGCTGACATCATGTTCAGCTGTTGTCTGAAGACACGTTGATCCACTACACAATGACACGAAAAAAATTCCTCCTTGATCTTGCTGTACATTGCGCACTGTTTCAGGACAAGGAGAATTATTTACTCAGGTAACCCGGGACAGACATAAGGTTCTCTTCTCTGCGGAGTCCCGCCACACATTTTCAAGCAGATCTTCTCGATCACAGGGAGGAAATGAGTATCCGGCGAGCACCGATATTTTCGTCCTGACCCGAAGCCAGCACGTGGAAATTAGGATCCTGTGGCCTCCGCACAGCAGTGTAGAACAGTGGATTATTAACGGTACAACCTCACCCGATTACTGCAATTTTTGGATTACCAAGGATTGAGTCTGGCCATTTATCTGCTTCTGCTAACCGTATGATTTCCTTCGTTACTTTAATGGTCAAGCGATCCATTTTGCTTAAATGGAAGGATCCAAAACCCCCTACTACCTTTCAATGTTTCTCTCAAACTATATCATGCTTAAACTTGGGAAAAAATGGGTGTGGTATTGTTCGCTTCAATTTGAAGATATTTGGAGTCCATTTATCCAATATTTTCACATGATGTAGATCCCCCTTCAATAACTGTGTTTTTTAATTTAGAGGAACGGAGCTGACGATAAAAACAATTCTCTGTTTCCATTGAGAAAATTAGCCCAGCGTTTTATGTGTTTTTTAATTTGTGTGTTCTTAGTTTAGTTTAAGTGTTTATATATTTTTTTATTGATTTGGGGTTTCATTTTCCTTTTTTTAAAAAAAATGTATATATAAATCTTTTTCCTTCCTTCCTTTTATACTGTAATCATTAACTAAGAGATCGTTGGACTTTTTAATATTTTATTGTATGATTATCTAATAGATGTGTTATGCAGATCTCTTTGTAATACATGTATGAACATTAATATAATTTGTATTGATTTGAAAACTAATAAAGAGGATTGAAAAATAAAGGATTATCAACGGAGATGAAGATCTATGGCGCTAATGTGGCCACGCTGATTCACGAACACACGTTTGGCCATGGCCATGACCATGACCACTCCCTCCAAGCGCTGAATGAGCTCATCGAAAAAAAACTGTGGGGCTTACAACCGTGCGGATGTCCCTGAGAGATATCTCCGAAGCTAGTGTGGATGATCAGGGCCCAGCTGTTGACGACCCAGACTAACGTCCACCACCCATGCTGCCGGAATGTTTTCGCTCTCATTAGTTCAGCTTTGCCTGCTGGACTGGTCCCACAACCCAGTGGTTATCAACGCCGTGAAGAAGTACAATGTGCTTCTTATTGCTAAATAAACCCATGAAGACACAATTTAGCACAGATCTGCCCTCTGCTTAACCCAGTCCTCGGCAGATTTTGTATTTCTTTTCTCTTTCCAAAATCTGATGATGTAACGCACATGAAATATCCGTTCTGTAGATGCTGTCTGAGTTGCCTTTTCTCATTTTTGTGTTTATTTCATATCTCCAGCGTTACGCACTTTATTTTATATGTGTTTTACAGGCATTTATTCATGTGTTACGCTCATCAGAACACCGGGGATCCAGGGTAGAAGTGCATTGAATTGTGAGTGGAGTGTCACCCACTCCAACACGCTATCCCCTCTGCTGCAACCCCAGGGATGATGCGTTGAATGTCACCGTCCCCGGATAAGTCAGGTGGAGCCGAGTGTTGCGGTTGGAGGGTCACCGACCCCAGCAGGTTTGTGCCATGAATGTCGCGGCCACACGGAAATGCCAGGCAAAGCAGTGAGGCGGCAGCGTCTGTTTTGATTGGGTGAGGTCTCGCAGCTGGCCGCTGATTGGATATTCCACTGATCCCCTTTGTGGATGAGGTGACGAATGCCGTTCCATGGAGCTCTGACTCGAGATACTGCAGCAGCTTCTGGGCTGCGTTCAGTGGGCGTCTTTATTGACGCACGAGAGCACCGAACAGATTGAAATTTCACCTCACTCTTCACCTGATTCCTGAACTTGGACTGTGTCATCGCATAATCGGATGTGTTTGTCAATCAACGGAAAATTCCCTGCAACTATCCATTGCAGATAAACGCGTATTGGAATCATCACCACTCCTCCTGCTCTGATCTGATCACGGAAGGCACCTCCAATGTTCGTCATCCACAGTTTGCTCTCGGATAGAGTGTAGTGCCAAACGACAGATTTCCTTCTGTTCTCCATTTCTGCTCCCCGTTGCTCCGACCACTCAATCATAACAGATCTGAATGGCCACTGAAATGTGTCCGACTGTCAGAGCGTTGAGCAGCATTATTACGACGAAAGGGGATAATGGAATTAAATTATTTTGGAACAGTCATAGACCAGCATCGCGGGTTCATTGTATCCAATTTAAAGTGTTCTAACCATTCTTTTAAGTGTCAACTGATTAGCTGGTTTTGAGGGGAATCAGAAGTGGGAATGCTTAGTAGTCAGTCATACAGAATGATCTGTAATGTTTGAAGAACAGAAGACCGTAGACATAGGAACAGAATGAGGCCATTCGGCCCTATGAGAATGCTGTGACATTCAATCATGGCTGATTTATGTTCCCTCTCAACCCCAATTCTCCTGCCTTCTCCACGTCAGCTTTAACACCCTTACTAAAGCTATCAACATCCGCTTTAAATGTTCCCAATGACTTGGCCTCCACAGCCGTCTGTGGCAATGAAGTCCACTGATTTTCCACCCTTGCTGAAGAATCATCCTCATCTCTATTCTGAAAGACCGTCCTTGTATTCTGAAACTGTGACCACTGCTCCTAGATTACCCCCCACCCCCCACACCCCCCAGTGGAAGCATCCTCTTCATGTCCACTCTGCCAGGTCTTTCAATACTCGGTAAGTTTTAATGAGACCCTCTCCCCTAATCCTTCTCAAATCCAGTGAGTACAGATCCAGATTCATCAAATGTTCCTCATAAGTTTTCTCAAAAAGGGGGCCAACATTTGTCGGAGCACTCCAGGCGTGGCGTCGCCAACATCTTGTGGATTTGCAACCTCCAATCAGTAACTGAAATATTCCATCGCAGGTAAAATGCTGGGGAGTCTCCTTTGAACCCTTTCGCTGTGCGGACACATACTTTTTTTTATGAGGGTTTAAAGTGTAAGTCTTAGTTTTAATAGGTTTGCGATTTAATAGGGAAGGGTTGTAAAAGTTTTAAGTGGTAGAGTGGGAGCTGGACTGCGCAGACGCGGCGCGGAGAGCTTTAAAAGCGGGGACAGAAAATAAAACTTCGGAGGCTTCCGGGGATTTGCTTCGGGAGACTTCGAAGCAGGTAAGTTTTCCTTTTTATCTTTTTTATTAGGTTTTGAAGTGTGAGGCTTGCAATTTACAAGGGTTAGTGTTTTTATAAGGTACTTTTAAAAGGGTTGTAAAAGTTTTAAGCGGTGCAGTGGGGGCTGGACTGCGCAGGCGCAGCGCGGACAAAAATGTAAACAGCCTATCCAGCGGGCAGCGTCGGAGCGGCAGTGGAGTGAGAGGGAACAGAGTGGTTAGGCTTTGTCTCAAGGGGTTCGGCGAGAGGGGGCGAGGAAATGTAAGTGAAACCAAGTGACTTGAGTTAAGGAAGGGGTATGAGAGCGATTTCCTGTGCTAAATGCTGGATGTGGGAGTCCCGGAGTCTCCCTGCCTCTGGGAAGGTTACGTCTGCGCCCGGTGTGTTGAACTGCAGCTCCTGAGGGGCCGTGTTAGGGAACTGTAGATGCAGCTCGATGGCTTTCATCTGGTCAGGGAGACTGAGGAGGTGACAGAGAAAAGTTATAGGCAGGTGGTCACGCCGGGATCTTCGGAATCAGGCGAGAGGGTCACAGTCAGGAGGGGGAAGGGAAAGGGGAAGAGGAAAACTCAGATACCAGAGAGTATTCCTGTGGCTGTACCCCTTGACAATAAGTACTCCTGCTTGAGAACTGTTGGGAGAGACAGCCTACCTGGGGGGAGCAACAGTGGCGGTGTCTCTGGAACAGAGCCCGGCCCTGTGGCTCAGAAGGGAAAGGAAGGAGTGAGGAGTTCCCTAGTGATAGGGGACTCTATAGTGAGGTGGGCAAACAAGCGATTCTGTGGACGCAGGAATGAAACTCGGAAGGTCGTTTGCCTCCCATGTGCCAGGATCCAGGATGTTTCCAATCGCGTCCATGAAATCCTGAAGAGGGAGGGGGAACAGCTGGAGGTCGTGGTACATATTGGTACCAACGACATACATAAGGAAAGGAATGAGATCTTGAAAAGAAACTAAAGAGAATTAGGAATGAATTTGAGGAGCAGGACCTCAAAGGCGGTAATTTCCGGATTACCGTCTGTCCTAAGCGACAGTGGGTATAGGAACAGGGTGAGGAGGAGGTTAACTGCCTAGTCGAGAGATTCAGCTTTCTGTATCATTAGGGCCTCTTTGGGGCAGGTATGACCTGTTCAAAGAGGACGTGTTGCACGCAAATCCCAGCGGGACCAACATACTTGCGGGGAGGTTTGCTAAAGTGACTGGGGAACGTTTAAACTAGATTTGTTGGGGGTAGGATCTGTACTGGCGAGACTGGGGAAGAGGTGGCAGGCGCTCAGATAGAGGAGGCTAGGAGTAAGTACCATAGGCAGGTGACAGAGAAGGGATGTGTTCAGACAGGCTTCAGATGTGTCTATTTTAACGCGAGGAGTGTTGTGGACAAGGCGCATGAGCTCAGAGCTTGGATCGATACTTGGAGCTATGATGCGGTGGCCATTACGGAGACTTTGATGGTTCCGGGGTTGGAATCGTTGATTCAAGTGCCGAGTTTTAGATGTTTCAAGAAGGACAGGGAGGGAGGCAAGAGAGGTGGCGGAGTGGCACTGTTGATCAGAGATAGTGCCACGGCTGTGTAAAAGGTGCACGTTGTGGAGGGATTGGCTACGGAGTCTCTGTGGGTGGAGGTTAGGAACATGAAGGGGTCGATAACTTTACTGGGTGTTTTTGTATAGACCGCCCAATAGTGACATGGATATTGAGGAACAGATAGAGAAGCAGATCCCAGAAAGGTGTGAGAATAACAGAATTGTTCTGATGGGGGATTTTAATTTCCCAAACATCGTTTGACAGTGAGGGGATTGGATGGGTTGGAGTTTGTTATGTGTGCCAGAAAGTGTTCTTGACACAGTATGTGGATAGACCTACAAGAGGAGAAACTGTCCTTGATTTGATTTTGGGAAACGAACGTGGTCAGGTGTCAGATCTCTCAGTGGGTGAACATTTTGATGATTGTGATCATAATTCTAACTCCTTTACGTTAGCACTGAAGAGGTACAGGGACGGACAGACCAGAAAAGTGTTTACTTGGAGGCTCTGGCAGGAAATTGGAAGAATAAATTGGAACCGATGTTCTCTGGGAAAAGTACGGAAGATATGTGCCAAATATTCAGGGGGCAGTTGTGTAGAGCTCTGCATAGACATGTTCCGATGAGACAGGAGAGTCACGAGAGGATGCAGGAAACGTGGTGCACCAGGGCTATAATAAATCTAGTCAAAAGGAAAAGAAAAGCATACAAAAGGTACAGAGAGCAAGGTAATATCAGAGATACATAGAACCATGGAACAATACAGCACAATAAGGTCCTTTCGCCCACCATGTTGTGCCACCTATCAAACCACACCTCACACTTACTAACATTTTCCTCCCGCATATCCCTCTATCCCACATTCCTCCCTCTGCCTATCCAACAATCTCTTGAATCTGTCCAACGTATCTGCCTCCACCAACACCACAGGCAGTACATTCCATGCAGCCATCACTCTCTGGGTGAAAAACCTCCCTCTGACATCTCCCCTGAACTTCCCAGCCCAGCCATTAATTTAAAGCCATGCCCTCTTGTATTCAGCATTGGTGCTCTGGCAAAGAGGCGCTGGCTGTCTAATCGGTCTATCGCTCTCAATATTTTATACACCTCTATCATGTCTCCACTCATCCTCTTCCTCTCCAGTGAGTAAAGCCCTAACACATTAGGCCTCTCCTCATATTCCATACGCACTAATCCAGGCAGAATCCTGGTAAATCTCCTCTGCACCTTCTCCAACGCCTCTACATCCTTCCTATAATGGGGCGACCAGAACTGAACACAGTACTCTAAGTGTGGTCTAACTAGTTTTGTAAAGCAGCATCATCACTTCGCGGCTCTTAAACTCAAAACACAGGACTAAGTGTGGTCTGGATCTGGATCTGGAAGAGTACAAGGCGAAAAGGAAGGACCTTAAAGAGATTAGGAGAGCCAGAAGTGGACGAAAAGGCCTCGGCCGGCAGGATTAAGGAAAACCCCAAGACGTTCTACAAGTATGTGAAGAGTAAGAGGATGCGATGCGAAAGGATAGAGCCGATCAAGTGCATCAGTGGGGAAGTGTGTATGGATCCGAAAGAAAGAGCGGAGGTACTTAATGAATCGTTTAAGTCAGTATTCACTACGGAAAAAAATATCTGGGGGATTGTCGTGGGGACTTGCAGCGGCCTGAAAAGCTTGAGCATGTAGAGATTAGAAAAGAGGTGGTGCTGAAACTTTTGGAAAGC